>LR812536.1:44840034-44970034 GCA_903798195.1 Danio kyathit
TCTAAAGATTTAACAGTCCTTTAGGAGTCAGCATAAATTTCACTCAATATCCAGGAGCATTTAGTCTCCTTAAGGGGAAAAAATGCTAGCATATACTTATACCCATCACCAATTATAATAGATGTTGATTTTTTTTTTTTATGTTGATTTTTAATGTTTGATTTTAGTTATTTATACTTCATATACAAGCCATAAAAGTCTTAACACACCAGAGTGCCTTTGAAATTAACAGTATGTTATATTATATTAAAAACCAATTGTATTTCATAATAATTATGGTAGCATGAATTAACAGAACCCAAATCACGTTTTGTGAAAGATTTATATTTTGATAAACCAAAAAGTACATACAAAGGTTTCATATATAAAATACAGTACAATCTTGTTTAACTTACTAAATAATGAAAATTCAACAAAAACAATTATAAAAAGGATTTAAAAATGAACTTTGATGCTCAGTAGTACTTAAAAGCTGATAAAAATATAATAATCTATATTATTACTGGATATGTAAGAAATATTCTCTTGTGTTGTTGGAAATGATTTTCTAATCTGAAAAGAAAATGGTCTAAAGCCTCAATCTTTTCCTTTGTTGAAATTTTCACCAAACAAAAAAAACCCCACAATGAAGGGTGATCTAGGAAGCATTTGAGCTGTGACTCTTCAGTATGGCTCTGATTTCAAACTCCTGTATAGGCAGCAGGTGAAAAACATGCCAACAATCTGAAAAGATGTTAGGGAGAAGAAAACAAGTTATTATTATAAAAAGCATTCAATTGAAACCAATCCATTCAGTAATATGCATGATGATTTATGGTCCTTGATTTAACACATCACCCAGATTTACAAGTCAGTATATATTCATATCAACCATGTATTTGTCAGACAAAAATTTATGGGATTATGTTCCATCCCGTTTTTGCCTCAAGTGTTAAAGTGGGCACAAAGACCACAAGTTTTTTTTTTTTATAAAATGTGGATACACATTACATCACGGTGTTGTAAAAATCTTCTTTTTTTTTTTGCCAATTTACATAGTGTTAAATATAAGAGCAGCTATAGTCAGATTATCAAGCTAGATTTTGTAGAGTGCTATAAGTATAGCAATGAAAAAAGTTGAGCTTAGAGTGAAGATGTGAGGATGGAAAATATAAAGTAAAGGTCCAAGTCCAGTCATGAAGCATGGGGATGTTAAGACTACTACTAAAGCAGGTTTTCTCAAAGTCTGGACTCTCATCTACATCTGAAGAGAATTAAATGCGGACCCACCATCTCATATTTCAAGAGCACTAATTGTATGTAAGGTATTTAAAGTGTGGATTTACTACTTACAAAATGTGTGTTCAACTTCTGATGGTCTGAAGTGAAACCAAAGATGATAGTTTTCCTAATTGCTCTATTGGCCTAGATGCTCTAATGGGACTTTGAATATAAACCTAGAGTAAAATTTTTTTTTATTTTCTGTTTAAGCTTTTAGGCTCTGAAAAACATTCTGCATGATTCCACAGAATTCTTCTTCTTTTTTTTTTTAAACAAATTTACTTAATATAAGTAGTTTACTAATATAGTGATAATAAGATAGTTGGAGTTATGAAGACTGGAAATGTCAAACCCCACTAGTTTAGGCAACTGGATATAAAACGGAATATAGACAGAAGCATTTCTCACATTAGACTGCTTAGTATTTTAGACCATATTACTTTTGACCTACCTATGGGTTTTTTTCCCCATAAAAAGTGCTTGTCATTTTGTCACTTTTGTACTTGTTTTTAATGTATTTGATGATTTATGCATGTTCATGTTTAGTTTATAACAAAACTTAATTTTAATATTTTGCCAGATGTTTGACATTGATGAAAATTCATATTTGGACCGTTGGGTTGAGATTTTGAGTTGAGGACCTACACGAGAGCTAAGACTTGAACTACTGGAGTGCAGTTCTTGAAATACACTTTTTTTCATAAGGGCTGAAAGAAGCCGCTCTACTAAGTCTCAGAGTGTCAAGAACTGAGAGCAGTACAGTCTCAGTTCAATGTACACTTCTGAAGTCAGAATGGTAGCTGTGTAAGAAGCTGTTCTTGTGAGAACGGTTGCTAAAACACAACTTGCTCAAGTGCTTTGAAATGAATGTCTATTCAAGCTTAATTGCTGTGGGAAAGGTACCAGTATGAAGTAGTGTTAATCAACAGCATCTATTTTGCAAAAATCGATTAGGGCTGTGCAAATAATCCAGTTTCTGCATCATCAACTTCATCAGTTTTGAAGAGGCCCAGTTAAACCCCTTAAAAGGGTGACCAGATCTACCAATTTTTAAGTTGTATCTGAATTTATTGAAGTGTATTCGATCCATTCACATTATTAAAAGTCCACGCAAGAACTTGTTCTGTTCTGTGTATGCGCTTATGAAATCTATCAATATATGTCATAGTCTTTGGAGGTCAGATTTAGATTAGTTGCAGTTAAATTAGTATTGAATAATATTTTAAGTAATAAGATTACTTGATTGCTTTAATATGTGTTATTGATGTTAACCTTTACAATTTATGTTGCGTGACTCACAGGGCACACCCTCATCAAGTGCATGTACTTTAGGTCAAATTCTAACTTCATCTGGACCTGACGAGCTGCAGCGTCATCAAGGGAAATCACTAGCCAAAACACAGACTGGTGTGTTGCTCTGGGATCATTGATATGCATGTGTTTGATAAGCCACAACGTTTCCTAGCGAGACATCAATGATAATTTTCCTTAGTTATATTTAAGTTTATAATTAACTTACTATGTATGTGGGACTTTTATTTTGAAAACGGTAAAAAAACAGATTGTTTATTATGCAATAATATCCAGCTGCAGGCCCGCAGAACCACACACATTTCAGGCGCACACAATCCAGCACACACGATCTAGGCAAACCATACAGTATGGTTACGATGGATGCTAATGTTATTAACGTATTCTCGGACATCGTCATCAATATATTTTATATATATTAATGAATTGTACACAATAAACAATAGTGTTTACTATTTCACAAATATTGTGATCGTGACGGGCGAATGGGGAATATTGTTTCCGATCGCCATTCAATTTAATAGACTGAATAGTTTTCTATCAGTGATCATAGATGATCATTGATCAGTCATTATTATCTGACAAGAGTCAGTATTGCAGATACTCGTTTGTTGGCCTGGGCTGAACTATCTAAATTGAACAGGTTTAATTTATATAATGGATTTATTTATAATGAAAAAATAGTAGCAAGTTAATATAGGCAATAATGCATTTTTATATGTAATAAAAATCTTTTTACATGTAATAAATATATAACACTATATTAATATTTTACTCCAGCGATTTAATATAATTTATTTGCTTATTTTTCTAAGAACTTTTTTATTAATGATTTCCCACATTAAATACTGTAGTAATTTATAGTAAGTAATATATTATTTTAAACCCTAAAGTACTGGTAATTTGTTGGAAACAGTTGCAACAAATATAGCAATACAAACAAATTAACTGTTAATAATTAATTTAAAAAGTATTTTATATATATTACTAACACTTGCTACAGTTTATTCATCAGATCAGTTTATAACTATATTACATATTGTTTAAATTATTAACTATAGTAATTCATTTTAATGTGACACATTATTGTTTGCTTTTTATATTTTACAACAAAATGATTTTAACCAAGTATAAAAATATTAAGATCCTGAATTAATTTATTACTTAACCCTACAATTAGACGGTCTAGGCCTATTATGTTTTCTTTGTGTATGTGGACACGTGAATAAAGTCATAAGTGTTTAAACAATTATTTGTATTTTTGAAATCAGAAACTGCAGAGATGTTAAAATGATCATTACGATATAATATATTTTAATAACTGAAATGGGAAACCATATTTGTGAAATTTAGTAGGTGGCGATAATGCTCCTAAGGAGTTAGTTAGTTACCATATTTGGTTTGCCTAGATCGTGTGTGCTAGATTGTGTGTGCCTGAAACGTGTGTTCTGCGGGTCTGCAGCTGGATATATCTCTTATTATGTGCTACTGAGCACCGACTGCATGCAAGAGCCTTCTGTTCAAGCAAGTTCAAATGGGCATCAGGACACAAAATGCAGGATTTACAGATTATACATTTATTCAGCACTAATCCAAAGAGGCATAAGGTAACTGTACCTTTTGTTAATTTATCGTGTTTATTGTGAAATTTACCAGTTATGTTCATAATCTGAGGTAACAAACACATGTAGACTGTTTTTTTAATGTAAACTTTATAAATGCTTTGGCAATAACATTTGTCATGCCAATAAATCAATTATTGAATTGAATTGACTGCTGAGTGTTGTGTTTAATGCATGTTTAAGCATTGTGTCTCATCACTCAGCTCTTACTCTGATTTCTTAGGAATAAAAGAATAGCATCACTTTAGTAAATGTCATCCGTTTATGGAGAGGTTGATATTAATACCTGGCTTTACATTATAGCTTCAAAAAACACCACTAACAACAAAATACATCTCTGACGGGAGCGGAATAGGGTACTGTCTGGTGCTTTATATTAGAAAGCTCACTTCATGCTAAAATAAACCTCTCCAACATTTTGTTTTATTTTTTTATATATTTCAACTGTGTTAAAATATTGTTTGATAAATAAAGCATTATTTTGCACATTTAGAGTACATAATGCTGTGTGTATGTCTGTGTGCATATGGGAGAGAGAGAGAGAGAGAGAGAGAGAGAGAGTGAGATGGAGAGAGAACTGAGAGCTGCTCAGAACAGAGCTTATTAATATTCCCAATCCTTACAAATATAGTCAATAAGGACAATCTTTATTGATTCTTGAATATTTTTTGAACTTCTCTAAGTCACATACCTACTATGTAGACTCAGAGATCAGATCAGAGAACAATTTAACTTATTGAATGAATGCAGTTTATGGCACCTTTAAAGTGCAAAATATTGAAATAAGCTATTTTAGAAGACAAAAGCAAATGCTGTGATCACAAACCTGAGTATTGTGACAGACCCACAAATTTACATCTGATCAATGCATTAAAACATGGTATTGTCAATCGGAGGTACCAGAGTCATAAGTTTCGAATCATAAATAAAGTTAAATGATATAACTGTACTCTGTTTTAATCTTATACCTTTACAGTAAACTTGAAGTAGCATCTAAACATGACAACACACATTTTTAAGACTGACCTGCAAAGAGGCAACGCCCACCCCAACTGCACCAATGATCTGTAGGTGATTTAGAATGAAGTTCTCCAGCATTGTGATGCAACCACCCTGAAAAAGAAAAGGAAAAAGTCAATGACAAAAAGACAACCGCATTTCAACCTGATAACAAGCATCCAATTAAGCGCAGAGAGGAGAGAAAAACTCAACATTAATGAAGAGTTCACTCAAAAATGAAAAATATCCCATAACTTTTTATTTGCTTAGGGTTGTACAGTACCAATATGAAATGATCAGTCTTAGAAAATATCACGGTTGACCATAAAAAATAATAAAAACAACTTTTTTTTGAGTGAACTGATCATTCAAAATAGTAAAAAAATATCAATTATATGACTAAAACACATTTATTTATTCTAATTTATTAGATTAAAGTTGCTTAATGATCGGTTAATGAACATCAAGCAGCGCACTGACAGCCTAATTATTCTGATTATAACTAACAAATACTACAGCTACTACTTAAAGTAATATTATTACATTTCATAAGATTTTTGGCTTTTTAATGTTTAGAACTGTATTTATTTTTTTATTTGCAGTCAGTGACAGCTCACTTCAAAGGTAATGTCAGCTCACACATCATTAAAACAGTAATTAAAATATCACATATGATACATATAGCATATGACATACAACTAACCATCAAGTTAGTCAAAAAGATATTTAAAATGCTTTTCTGTAAATGAGTGCAATGAACTCAACACCACAGCATAATGCAACACTGTAAAAACAATGCTTTATGAACACCGCATTAAGCAAATAATATTCACTATTTGAATCCACAAGTATTTAAAGAAGTCATGAACTATCTCAGTTTTTTTTACTGTTTTTTGAGATCCACAATTTTTATCAAATGTTATCATCAAGATTCTCATTATTATAACAATTTAGAAGTAATTGATAGTGGTTTAAACGAATCGTCTTGATAACGAGTCATCAGCCGTTTTGGCGTGACGTCGTTCCGAAACATAATGGTTGCGCGCGCAGACCCGGCAAAATTCAAACCTGCGGGCCCGCCCACTAACACAGCAGCAGGACGCTCATGAAGACGCTGTGCTTACCTGGATATTATTGGAAGTGTCAGGGGAAAGGAGTCGTTCAGAAATCTGTACACTTACAATGGGCGATCTATCACTACACAGCTCATGCATTAAGTTTCTTCCTCCATCTTGTAATGGACAGACAATACACCAGGGGTGCGGGCAAAATAAGGACAAAATATTAGATACACCGGCAGGCTGCTGCACGCTGGGCTTCGGGCTTGTGAAGGGAGCAGAGATAGCTTGTCAGAGGACAGAGGATGCTACAACCTCCCGGCTGGGTATGTGATCGTTTGGAATAGCAGAGTACAGGTAAGCCCTAAGAAAATAGTTAACGGACGAGGTGCCAGAGCAATGATTGCAAATAGAAATGATCTACATATTTTGTTACTAGTTACCGCATGTACTGTATCCGGTTAACTCTTTTTATTCTCATATCGCGTCTAATGCCACGTTGAAAATGCGACGCGTGCTGCTTTGTTTACTCATTTAAATGTGTTTGTGAGCTCGTTTCACTAACGTTTGTCGTTGCTATGGCCACTGTTGGCTAATCCTGCACACATGCAGCGGTCAAGGTTCAGAATAGTTCAGCTTTTGCTGCTGTGTTGATTAATTCTGAATGTGTGTCAAACGCTGTCGACCAATCGCAACAGACTGTCATCGGTTCAATCAGTGCAGATTAGCTTCACACTAAGCAGGGGTTTGAGAACAAATGAATCGCTGAACGATTCATATGGGAGTCGCTGGGATAATTAGGTAAAAATAAATGCATATTATAAGACCATGAAAGTGTTTTTTGACCTTGCATACATATCAGTATGTTGTTGGAGCCCCATAAAACCAAAATATGATTCTTTTCAATGTGTAATAGGGGCTCTTTAGAACCTATTCTGGAATAGCTGGTGGTTCATTCCGCTGTGGTGACCCCTGATAAATAAGGGACTAAGGAGAAGGAAAATGAATGAAAAATAAATAAATTTAAACAGCTATCAGAATCTTTTACTGAGATTGTTATTCAATTTTATGATTTATGACGTAAAAGTACCTTTATTTGGTGGCAGTGGCTCAGTGGTTAGCACTGTCACCTCACAATAAGAGGGTCACTGGTTCGAGTCCCAGCAGTGTGTGTGTGTGAATGCGACAGTGAATGTGTGTTCCCCAGTACTGGGTTGGAGACGAAAGGGCAACCGCTGCACAAAACATATGCCGGAACAGTTGGCGGTTTATTCCGCTGTGGCGACCTCTGATAAATCAGGGACTAAGCTGAAGGAAAATGAATGAAGTGCCTTTATTTTCCATCAGAATCATCACAAAAAAATTTTCAACTGTTGTTTAGTGCAAAGAAGTGATTTCTGAAGTGATTCACCTCTACTTTATAGATGTTTGAGGGATGGTCTCTCCGACCGCAGAACTTTCTGACTGGACTCTTACAGCAACTATCAGGGACCAATCGACCATCAGCTTCACTAGAGCGGATCCAAGCACTGTCCACCCAATCAGATGAGCTGTTACTGCCACAACATTTGAACTGACAGAAGGACAAGCATTTTTTAGTACAACACTGCGTTGAGTAAATAAGAAATTTTAACAAATACTGTAGCTGTTCTACCTCCTGCTGTAATTTGTCCACAGCCTTAGTTACATGCTCCTGCTCAGACTGATTGTATTTCTGAACCATTGTCTCCCTCAGGTTGTCCTTCAGTTCATCATTTAGCTAAAACATTAACCGAGCATAAAATTTAACACAAACATATAGCAACCAATGAATGAAATAAAGCATAATAAATAACTAACCTGTTGGTAATAAATGTAGGCCAAAATTCCAGCCAGGATCTCCAGCAGGAATATACACAGCAGTAAAACAAAATACTGAAAACAGGAGGAAAGAAACAAACATTTTTTTCAAAGAACATCTAAAAGAACTATGGCTGCTTCAAATAATCCATGCATAATCTTGACTTATTCAAAATCAACTAAATAAGGACATGTTTTTACAGGTGTTATCATAATGTATTGTAAATATCACATCTTGCACCCAATTGTATTTTTAAGTGTTTCAGAAACAACTAATTGTTTTCATAGACATAATGAGATGATTAAAATGTTTATTAACATTTACTTAAACATCAATTGTAATTTTAGTATAACAAACTAAACAAAAGTCCCAAATATATAATTAAATAACTAAATAATAATAAAAAAAGAGAAAAATATAGCCCAGTCATGACAAATTGCTTGAACTACAGTGAACGGACACTTGTAAATTGATTAGATTTTTTAGATTAGATTCAACTTTATTGTCATTACACATGTACAAGTACAAAGAAACGAAATGCAGTTTAGGTCTAACCAGGAGTGCAATAGCAGCAAGTGCAGGATACAGGTATAAGTTATAAAGTGCAGTTATAGAAAAAATATGGCGATATTTACAATTGGATGTACTATGAACATTATATACAGGTTGTGTTAGCTATGAACAGAGATTTACAATAGATGGATAGATGTACAGGTTGCTATTAATAATCAGAAGTGTGCAGATATATAAACAATTACAAATGTATATGTACAGTGTGTGTGTACATAATTACAAATGTACATGGGTATGTACAGTTCAAATAAATGAATCAGTGCAATGAATATGTGCAATTTTTAAATGTGCAAATGTTAAATAGTGCAGTGATTATGAGGGGTCTGAGTTATGAGGAGAGTGGGGGTGTATCAGGGGGGCAAAGAGTCAGTGGGGGGCAGAGTTCAAAAGGGAGACAGCTGGGGGAGGTCACGTGACCCTTGCACGCGATGGTTGACAGACACTGATGCTCCGTCCAAACCCTCTTTCTTTTGTAGTTTAACAAGTTTATAAGTATCGACAGTCAGTATTTTTGACGTGTGAAAGTATTACTTCAATGTATGCAACCAGGAAACAAGACTCTTCTCCGTCTACAACCCCCTCAGGAAAGAAAAAGATGAAGCTAGCTAGCACCGAAGCTAATCTAACCGACGCCATTGCGGAGGCGCTTTCGAAACAGCAAATCTCGTTGGAAACAACGGTTCAGAATGCTATACGAGCGGCAATGGAAGATGTTAAATCATCTCTGATAGAGCTCCGCCAAGATGTACAATCTCAAACGAACACGGTTCGAGACTTGATATCAAAGGTGGACAAGATCCAGGGTGAGACACGACAGATCAAGAAAGATTTAAATATGTGCACAAGGGAGCAGCAAAATCTCACCTTAAAAATCGCCGAGTTAGAGGACCGGTCTCGCCGTAACAATGTGCGCCTTGTGGGGCTCCCGCAAGGCCGGGAAGGAGATAATCCAGTAGGGTTTCTCCAAAAGATGCTCCCAATCTGGATACCAGCGCTGAGGAACAAGGGTCCAATTGAAATCGATCGAGCGCACAGAATTTACGGCTCTGGTAAATCCCGCACATTATTGTTTCGAGTGTTAAGGTACCCGGACCGACAAGCGATACTTCAGGGTGCCAGGGAAGCAACGAAAACCGAGCCGATTCGGGATCAAGATCACCTGTTGCGTTTCTTCGCGGACTACAGTGGATTTACCTCCCGTAAACGGCAGGCATTCGGGAGTCTTCAAAAGGAGCTGCATGCGCTGGGGATCCCAAACTTTCTGATCTACCCGGCCGTTCTTCGTGTCAATTCTGGTGGTAATCAACAATCATTTGATTCGGTTAAAAAAGTGGAGGAATTCTTAGAAGAAGTCCGTAATGGTCACGCATCTGGTGCGAGACGTAAACTGTCTTTTTACGGTCCACCCCCGCCTTCAGAATCAATGGACGAATAAAAAGTCCATAAACGGGTTTGGAATAAACACCTCTGCCCTCCATGTAAAACATACAATTTAACATTCTGTTTCAGAGGGCATGAGACCTGGGAGTTAAGTATAGCTCATTTATTCACGTATATTTTATATTTGGTTGTTGGTATTATTAATAATAATAATAATATTTTTTATATTATTTATTTTAGTTTCATTAGTTAACTTATTTATTTTTGTGCATTTCGTTTATATCTTTGTTTGTTTTTATATTATTTAATTATTTAAAATGTTTTAATCATTTTTTTTTAGTTATCTACGCGTTAACTTAAACTACTTAAATTTGGTTTATTTATGATTTCCTTTATACAGAGGTATTTGACTGTCATTACTGTTTATATTAAGTATACAGTTATGTTTCATGTTCAATGGAAGAGGGTGGCCGACGTTGATGTTTTGGTGAACGAAGGTGGATGCTGCCACGGGCCCTTATAAGGTTGGGGAATTTTGCGGTCTCAGGGGGTATTTGTTCATGTTCTTTTTTCTGTATTTTTTGCATTGTTTCAGTTTTGTTTAGGCAGTTAAATTCTGGTTGTGGAAGAACTCTTAAAATTCGTATTATTTTTCAAATAGATTATGGATAAATACAAGATTTTATCACTTAATATTAGAGGACTTAACAGTCCAAACAAGAGAGCTAAACTTTTGATTTATTTACGGAGGAAAAGGGTTGATATCGCTTTTATTCAAGAAACACATCTGAAAAATGCAGATGTTCAAAGGTTACAGAATAAGTTTTATAAAGTTGCAGCTTTCTCTACTGATAACACTAAAACTAAAGGCACTATTGTTTTGATATCTCGTAGCCCTAACATCAAGATTGATAGACAAAGTCAAGATCAATCTGGTAGACTTGCCTATGTTTGCACTAATATTAAGGGAAAGAAAATTGCATTTGTTTCTATCTATGCCCCTACAGTATTTGAAGCAAATTTTTTTTTGAAGATTGCTAACCACTTGATTTCACTTATAGATTACTCTCTGATCATTGGGGGGGACATGAATGCAGTTATTGATCCAGTATTGGACAGATCTTCCTCCTGTAATCAAGTCCAGCTTAATTCTTCGGCCTCGCTCAAAGATTTTGTAAAGGCATTGAATTTGGTCGACATTTGGAGATCTTGGAACCCCTCAAGTAGAGACTACACATTTTTCTCGACAAGGCATCTTACATATTCAAGAATAGACTATTTATTGTGCTCAAAAGAACTTTTGTCCTATTTTGATCAGATGATGATACTACCAGCTATTCTTGCAGATCATAATCCTTTAATGGTAGATTTCAATTGTAATTCATTTGTAGAAAGATCTCTGCGATGGCGTTTTAATACCTCACTTTTATTGAATAGCCAGTTCGATGTAGACTTCAAAGCCAAATTGTCTGAATTTCTTTTATTTAATATAGGCTCTGTGGAGGACCCCATATTTGTGTGGGAAGCTACAAAAGGTTTTATAAAAGATTTCTCCATAGCTTTTGCTACTAATTTAAAAAAGATGCAAAATCAGAGAATTGACTATTTAGAAAAAGAATGTAAATCGCTTGAATGTTCCCTAAAATCTTCATTCTCCAAATCTACAGTTAAGAGACTTCAATCTTTTAAAACGGAACTAAATGATCTTCTGAGAAGGAAAGCAGAATTTGTACTCCACAGAACCAGACAGAATTATTACTCTAATGGTGCTAGACCAAGCAGACTTTTAGCCCTTAAACTAAAGCAAAATCAAGCGAAAGCGTACATTGATGTAATCAATCACCCAGCCAAAGGACTAGTTAGGAATACTAAAGAAATTAACTCAGCATTTTCTGAATTCTTTTCTAAACTTTATATATCTGAATATAATCTCTCAAGTCATAACTGTACTTCCTTCTTGCACCCTCTTATTTTACCACAGCTTAATAACGAAGAAGCAGAACAGTTAGGACAACCTGTTACCCTGGAAGAACTTAAAGAGGCATTACAGGGTGCTAAAAAAGGCAAGGCACCAGGTTTAGACGGGATTCCCGTTGAGTTATTTCTTGAGTATTTTGATCTTCTCGGTCCTGTCTTTTTGGCTGCCATTCATGAGGCAGTAAATATTGGGGCCTTTCACCCTCAGTTGAATATAGCACTTATTTCGCTGATCCCAAAAAAAGGAAAAGACCACTCAAACTGTGCAAATTACAGACCCATTAGCTTGTTAAACACTGATATAAAAATGTATGCTAGAATTTTAGCTTTGCGATTACAACGATACATTAATAAATTAGTTCATCCAGATCAGACTGGCTTCATGCCAGGTAGATTAGCATCAGACAACATCCGGAGACTACTGCATGTCATACACGAAGCCCAGGATTGTCCCACTCCAGCTGCGGTTCTTTCCTTAGATGCAGAAAAGGCATTTGACCGGCTGGAGTGGGATTATCTCTGGTCCGTTTTGGAGGTTTTTGGCCTTGGAACTAATTTCATTAATATGATAAAGGTATTATATAGGAATCCAACAGCTTCTGTTATAACTAATGGGCTACATTCTTCACCTTTTAATTTAGGGCGAGGCACTAGACAGGGGTGCCCGTTGTCCCCCATGCTATTTGCTTTGTCGCTTGAGCCACTAGCACAGCTGATAAGACAAGAAGACATTTGTTCTTTTTCAGTTAAGTCTTACAAACAGTGTATATCTCTTTATGCGGATGATATACTTTTGTTTATTTCAGACTTACAAACTTCATTTCCCCGTATACTGAATGTATTTGGAAAGTTTGGTATGTTTTCCGGATACAAAATCAACTGGGATAAATCCTCTTTGCTCCCTCTTAACTCCATAGCTAAACATATTAAGTTGTCATGTAATGTCCCCATACAAAATTCCTTGACTTATCTAGGCATTGCTGTTCAGTCATCTTTGCAAACTATCCCGGACACCAACTATTTGCAGTTTTTATCTGGGGTGGAACAAGATCTCCGAAGATGGACCTCAATGCCTTTGTCATTGCATGCTAGAATAGCAAGTGTTAAAATGAACATCTTGCCGCGAATTAATTTCCTTAGTTCTATGATTCCGTTACCCGCTCCAAAAAAGTTTTGGCACAAACTTAACTTTATGATTCGTAAATTCATATGGAATGGTAAGCAACCTAGATTAAAATTTGAAACTCTACAACGTACAAAAGATAATGGGGGACTAGCTCTTCCAAATTTCGAATTATACCATAGGGCTTTTCAAATAAAATGTATTCATGTTTGGTTTACCCACTCTCTAGAGTTCCTTGGAGACAAATTGAAATGAAATTAGCTGATAAATATAGATTACAAGATATTCTGTTTTCTGGGCTAAATAACAAACAGTGTATGCAAGCTTTTGGTCCAATTATTGGCAATACGATGGTAAATTTTAGATTAATGGAAAAATACATTCATTATTCACATAAATGGCACATCCATACACCTATTTGGAATAATAATGATCTTCGATCTGGGGGTGCACCATTTCTTTCAAGAAAATGGATGCAGAAAGGCATTTATACTCTAAAAGATATTTCTGGTTCTAATGGCATATTAAGTTTTCAAGAACTTTGTGAGCGGTATGAAACGGAACCTTCATCTCTCTTTTTATATCTGCGATTAAGATCGGCCATGAAGGCCTATGGGGTTCCCTGGGGGGGGAATCTTCCCACTCATCCAATCATTGCTTGGTTTGATCTGTCCTCTACTAATCATTCTACCTCATGGATGTACAGAAAGGCCTTAGAGGATACAGCAAAGCATTTAGCAATACAGCGCCGTTGGGAAACTGACTGTCACCTAGAAGAGGGTGTCACAGACTGGGAAAGAGTATGGCAGAACATTTTTACCTCATCTAAAAATCCCAATCACCAACTCATTCACTATAACTTTTGTCATAGAACCTACTGGACCCCACTCAAAAGACATCGTATCAATGCCTCCTTTAGTCCTTTCTGTGATAAATGTCCCGACCAGGAACTTGGATCTTTTTTCCATATGATGTGGGAATGTGGAAAAGTACAAAAGTTTTGGAATGAGGTCTGTGTTATCTTATCTAAAATTATTGAATATCCCGTACCAGTGAATCCTTCTATTCTATTACTGAGCGATGATTCTACGTTGAACCTTACCAAGCTACAAAAGGCAGTTTGGCTGGCTGGCTTAACCTCTGCAAAAAAACTACTAGCCCAACATTGGCTGCCTCCACATAATTTGGACACCTACAAGTGGTTGGTGCAACTTCAGGACATTATAATGCTGGAATTATCCACAGCTCGAGTGAACTTGGTACAAATGAGTACAATAAAGATCTGGACTTCAGCTGCTGACAAAATCTCTTTGTTTATTGCAAAGCAATGATAAGGATCCAGAATCATTGCCTTACTTCGTATAAGTGATACTGTATTTTGTTTTTCTGTTAACTTTTATTCACTGGATACCCCAGTTTCGAGAGACCGCAGGGGAGGGGGGTGGGGGTATTTGAATTGATATATTTTATTATACAGTTTTTTCAGCCTGTATGTTTTGTTAACAATAAAAATTAAAAAAAAAAAAAAATAAAAAAGGGAGACAGCTCTGGGAAAAAAGCTGTTCCTTAGTCTACTGGTATTTGTCCGGGGGAGCCTGAAGCGCCTGCCAGAAGGCAGGAGAGAAAACAGTCTGTGAGCAGGGTGAGAGGAATCTTTAAGAATACTGCGTGCTCGGCGCAGACAGTGTTTCCTCTGGATGTCCTCTATGGTTGGCAGTGTGGTCCCTGTGATGCGTTGGGCAGTTTTCACCACCCGCTGCAGTGCCTTGCGCTCCGCAACAGAGCAGCTTCCATACCAGACTGTGACACAGTTCGTCAGGATGCTCTCTATTGTGCAGCGGTAGAAGTTCACCAAGACGGCTGATGACAGCTGGTTCTTCTTAAGTTGTCTTAAGAAAAATAGGCGCTGGTGAGCCTTCTTGACCAGGCTGGAGGTGTTGGTGGTCCAGGAAAGGTCCTTTGAGATGTGGGTCCCCAGGAACTTGAAGGATGAGTCAGGTTTGACGGCCATCCCATTGATGTGGATGGGATCATGTGAGCCTGTTCGTCCCTTCCTGAAGTCCACAATGAGCTCCTTGGTCTTGTCGGTGTTAAGGAGCAGATTATTGTCAGTGCACCAAGTGGCCAGATGCTGTATCTCCTCCCTGTAGGCAGTCTCATCGTTGTCGCTGATTAGACCAATCACTGTGGTGTTATCTGCAAATTTGATGATGGTGTTAGAACTGTTCACAGGCCTACAGTCGATGGTAAAAAGGGAGTAGAGGAAGGGGCTCAGCACACAGCCCTGTGGTACACCAGTGTTGAGTGTGACGGTGGTGGAGCAAATGTGGCCTGATCTAATATTCTGAGGTCTGTTAGTCAGAAAGTCCATAACCCAGTTGCAGAGGGACGTGTCGATATCCAGGTCTCTAAGTTTGATCATTAACTTAGAGGGTATGACAGTGTTGAATGCTGAGCTGAAGTCAACAAACAGCATTCGTGCATAAGTGTTTTTATTGTCCAGGTGTGTAAGTACAGAGTGCAGTGCTATGGAGACTGCATCTTCTGTGCTCCTGTTGCCACGGTAGGCAAACTGATGTGGGTCAAGTGTGGATGGCAGAGAGTCTTTCAGATGTGCCAGGACCAACCGCTCGAAGCACTTCATGATGATGGGTGTGAGTGCTACAGGGCGGTAGTCATTCAGGCATGTTGGGCTGGAGTGTTTCGGCACTGGCACAATAGAGGTGGTTTTAAAGCATGTTGGCACAGCTGCTAGGTTAAGGGACAGGTTGAAAATGTCTGTGAATACCCCAGCGAGCTGTTCTGCACATGCTTTGAGGACGCGCCCAGGAATACCGTCTGGTCCAGCAGCCTTACGCACATTGATCCGACTCAGTGCGGTGTGGACTTCTGAGGAGGTGAGTGTAATAGGTGAGTGGTCGGTTGAGGAAGTGATCCTGTTGTAGGGTTCTTTATTGTCTCTTTCAAAGCGGGCATAAAAGTCATTAAGCTCGTTCAGGAAGGAGACGTTTGTGGCTGTGGGTGTGGAATGGCTGGGTTTGTAGTTGCTGATGGCCTGGATGCCCTGCCACATGCGCAGAGGATCAGAGTTGGAAAAGTGCTCCTCTAGCTTTAGCTTGTAACAGTGCTTGGCCTTTTTGATGCCCCTCTTCAAATTAGCCCTGGAAGTGCTGTAGGCCTGTGCATCCCCTGATCTGAAGGCAGTGTTGCGTGCCTTCAGCAGGAGGCGCGCCTCCTTGTTCATCCATGGCTTTTGATTTGGGTATGTGGTGATCTGTTTCTGGGTTGTCACACTGTCAATGGTGGTGTTGATGTATTCCAGAACAGAGGAAGTGTAGCTGTCTATGTCTGTGCTAGAGCCACATGTGGCCTGGGAAGCAAACATACTCCAGTCAGTGTGTTGAAACCTGTCCTGGAGTGTGGAGTCTACCCCCGCTGGCCACACTTTGATGGTCCTCACTGATAGCTTCACACGGTTGATGAGGGGTGAGTATTTGGGGCTGAGGAACAAAAAAAGATGATCTGATTGACCCAGGTGGGGGAGGGGGGTCACAGCGTAGGCTTCAGCCATGTTTGTGTATACATGGTCCAACGTTTTGTTTCCCCGTGTGTGACAGAAAATGTTTTGATGGAATTAGGGGAGCACTGTCTTTAAGTTTGAGTGATTAAAATCCCCCGCAACAATAAAAGCAGCCTCCGGGTGAGCAGTCTGTTGTTTGCTGATGGCTGCATGAAGTTCTTTCATTGCCAACTTGGCATCAGCATCGGGAGGAATATAAGCGGCAGTAATCATAGTTGAGGTGAACTCGCGTGGCAGATAAAAGGGTCTGCATTTGACCATCAGAAATTCCAGGTTAACAGAGCAATGTCTCCCAACGATGACAGAGTTTGTGCACCAAGCTTTGTTAATATAAATGCATAATCCTCCGCCTCGGGTCTTACCGGAGTCATCCGCCGTTCTGTCTGCTCGGAATGTGTGATGCTCAGTTAAAGATACAGCGTTGTCTGGTATCCCGCTGTTTAGCCATGTTTCTGTGAAAATCATGACATTACAGTTCCATAATCTTTTGCTGTGGTTGATGCGCAGTCGAATCTCATCCATTTTGTTCACCAGGGACCGTACATTGGCGAGGAAGATGCTGGGTAAAGACAGCCTGTGTGGTGTTAGCTTTAGCTTAGCTCTTAGCCCGCCGCGCTTCCCCCGTCTTTGTTTGTGATCGCGCCGCCACCTTCGAGCACTTCCGCCCAGCCGGGCAGTGCGCTCGGCCTCGGGTGTTCTGGCGATGTCAGGAATGAGTCGTAGATTGCTAATAAAACTGTCCGAAATGCACAAACCAATATCCAAAATCTCCTGTCGGGTGTACGATGTAAAGGCATTACTGTTCTGCACGAACAGACCCGAAATGAGCAGGAAAACACTGCAAAACTGCAGAAACTGGAGAGACGCAGAGCCTCGCGTTGTGTACGCGCCGCCATCTTGGTCACATTTAGAACCACTGCTATTAGTTTATATTTTATTGTGTACATAAATGGACCAAGGGGAACACATTTAGACAGTATGTAAAGCTTGATTTGTTTTGAGACAACTTAATTTTAATAACTTGTTAAAAAAAAGTGATGCCACACCATTCATTATTAGACATACACCTGATGACCTTTTTAACAAAATAATGCATTATAACAGAATAATATTAAATGTTGCTGTAAGAGATGGAGGAAGATCAAATATGCATATTTCATTATTACATAAACTTTTTAAGAAGCTCTCTCTGAAACCAACTGATAAGATCCACACCCAGATTTGAGTTACAATGGTAACAATCTTGATAGGCAAGCCTCAAAGCCTTTCACATGTGAACCACTCACAGAATTTTACCGTTTTAAAATATCCATAACCATATTCTAGAATGTATGTAATGTTTTTGTGGGTGTGTGTGTATGTTCATATTCTTTGTGACCTAGGTAGAATACAATGTCTGTGCTAAATAGAATTTATTGATGATTTACTGGTGGCATATCAATCTTCTTGGTATTAAAACCCTTAGAAGTGTTGCTTAACAACTTACACTCAAACTAAATCACAGAAGTGTTTGGTATATATGCACCGCTAATGTGGTTTAAAGGGCGTTTTTCACATCTCTACTTTGGAAAAAGTCAGAAAAGTGGGTGTGTCCAGCTCTGTTTAGGTGGGAGTGCCGGGGGAGGGAAAAAGGGAAGGATTTGCAAACATGGGAGTTTCAGTTTGGGCACGCAGACGCAGGGGAGAAAGACAGTGACTGTGTTAACATGGACATCAGTAATCGAATTACTTGCCAAATTATTAATTTGTCAACTTTAACTGCAGTTTGGCACTTTCACTATTTATTCAGGAACATTTCCTATGTCGGCCATGACAAACGAGATATTGAAAGCGAGGAACTGCTGGAAGAGTGAAGTTTTAGGGTGCTTTCACACCTGTGAATCGATTAATTTGTTCTGAAACAGGGATTAAAATTGTTACATTGTTGCTCTTTGTTCTTGGTGCTGTTCGCTTTCACACGGCAAAGTTTCTAAACGGACCAAAATAGCTAAAACAAGTAACGTGTGAGTAAACTCTTCTCACATTGGTCAGAGTTTCACAGTTTATTTAGTCCCGCTCAGCTGTCGGGGATTGGTTTGGTGGTGTTTGACAGGGTGTGCGACATGTCTGAAGGGCGAGGAGGGATGCGGTGGGGAGGGGTGATGAGAAGGGTGCCCGACGTATTTGAGAACTGGGAGGGAGACGCGCGATTTCCGGAAGATTATCACTCCATTGTGGGCATCCGGGAGTCTCCCCAAATGCACAGCAATGGAGTGATAATCTCCCGGAAATCGCGCGTCTCCCTCCCGGTTCTCAAATACGTCGCGGGACTTCCGGGAGACTTGGGACGTCTGGATTGACCTCCCGACCTACTCAAAATTCTCTCTTCATATAGCCGTATGCCTATTACATATCCATAAAACACTGTGATATAGCCAGGCTCGTATCGTATCGAATTCTCACTATAATCGATCCGCTCCAGAGTTTGTTTCAATCGAGCCGAGACCACCTCATTCAGGCGGTCTCGGAGCGATTGCTTTGGCGCGGAACTGAGCGCGATTGCCCCGTTCACATATGGCAAACGAACCGCGCTAACTGGGCAAACGCACCAGGTTCCGGAACAAAAGTCTAGGCGTGAAAGCACCCTAAATGGTATGTTTGATACCGCACGGTGAATGGGAGAAAAAAATCCTCCGCATTTCTTGGTAACTTAGATGCACTTGGTAGGTAGTGTCAGAAAGCCTATCTATCAGGATATATAGACTATCCTGTCACAAAATGTGGCGAAAATCCTGCACGACGTGAAAAGTTTGATTGTGGTGTTTAAATGTTTACATTCGGAGAGCAGCATTTACAGCGGATCTTTCAGTCTATAATATTGTACTATAATATTGCAGTGATATTAACATACTGTAAACTTAGTAACTAAATCATATTGACTATGGTATGTCTTTAAAAACTGAAAGAGCACTGCTGACGATACGAAGTAACTTTGCCATCTGGGTTAAACAAAGGGCACTGCTCTCACACACATTAACCAAATCTGTAGAGACGGGACAATCAAACTGGAACTGTGTCTTTTTTAAAAGGAAATGAGCGGCAAATCCAGATTTCATCATTTCCAAATGCGAAAAGCTCTTGGGTAAAAAAATGTTCCTTACAAACGCATTCTGTCGTGTGCACTGTAATCCACATGTGAGTCCAGCTGCGCTCTCATAGTGGAGAAATGAAAACAAAACCTTCGTTGCAGCACATTAATAAACGCAGCACACTAATAAATGCAACACTGACGACCTATGTCTCCAAATTCTTTGGCAACACAACGTGGCGTCTCTCTGTCGTCTGAACACTGTAACAGGTAAAACAGTCTCCGAAGCTATCATGCATATTAATGAAGTTGCACCGCATACACAATAGAGCGCACTGATTAGTTTGAACAAAGTCTTTCTCATGAATTAATGCCGCACACTCAGAGACGTCACGATGTACTCGCAGGTACAGACAGCCAGTCTCCACACTGGATTTACACGCAAGTATCTCATGGCTGTGACGCAGCTTCAAAAATTTGTTTCAAACCGGAAGAACGAATTTGCTCAAAATAACGCAAAAACAACCAATTTTCACTTTTTAGTGAAATATATGTGTCCTAATAGTGTTTATAGCAGCGTGGGACACATATGACTGTCAACAGCTCAAAAAATGTGTTATGGTGTTTTGTGACCCTTTAAATAACAACTGTATACATTGTATTTTGGTACTTGTCACACATATTATGACAAGGTTTCCGCTACATTCATTCATCCGTGGCGGGCCACCACGCCAAAATTCATCCCGCCACGGCTACATTACTACTCATTTAAAACATTTAGTCGTGTTTTTTTTTGTTTTTATAGCGGGTTATAATCGCACCAAAACATATTAAAAGGTAAGTGAATTATAACAGCGCAAACATTTCTGTAACCGTAGTAGTGCTGTGCGCTATTTGTTCAACCCTTTAAGGTGACATGCTGACTTACTGACTGACTGACAGGTGCGTGATGCGTGGGGCGCCAGCAAACACGGCGTAGCTTTCAGTTAAGATGAACACAGTTTCCATAAGTATACTTGTCTTTCTGGAGTTTATAGCCAATTCACTTTACTTCAGGACGCGTTAATGTCGGAAAACGCACAAAAACGCACTAAATCGCACTTCAGCAGCGCTTACTGGAGAGCGCACGAGAAGATCTGCACTTGAGCATGTAAATTTGAGTGCGTGCAAGAAGTTTTGTGCACGAAGAAGAAATCGGCGCGCAAGCAAAGAGATTCGCATGCTCATATTACGTGAATGCGTTTTTGACATGTAATACTGCGTGTAATATTTGTCTTTGAAATAGTTGGCAGATCTGTGTAAAAAAAAAGCCTGCCGCCACAGCTGGGAAAAATTCTAGAGGAAACACTGTATGATTATAAAATCTTTAACATTTCTCTATGAACACTATCCTACAAGCATATGTAAGGGCATACTCACACTATGTATAGTTGCCTTGAACCAGGTCAAAGCACGCTTGTCCCCCCTCCCGTCCCCCCTGACGGCCCGCACTCACATTACATTCGGGCCTGGGAATGCTTACGTCATCAATGATGCGCTGTTCAGTAAGCGCTCTCGCTCAGCATAGTGGAGATTTCTTTAGTTATATCGTTTAAGTCATTTGATATGCGGTGACACGCAGTCAAATATTTCGCCGAACAGATCAGCCACTTTTGACGCTCATAAAATCATAAAGTTCATAAAATCATAAAGGTTTGCTGAAGGTGCAGCTGTCGTGCAGTGAGGGGTTTGCGTCTTTAATAAACTACGACAGTTTGCGTTCATTGAACAGTACTAATGATTATTTAATCCATATCAAACAGTCCCTTAAAAGTCACGTCTCGCTTTCAGTTTCGGGCTCAGGCACGCTTTCATTCATACTGCAAGCGTACCGCGCCTGAGCCCAAGTGAACCGCGCTCAGCCCCACCTCTTCCAACCGGGCCAGGGCTGCCCAAGTGAACCGTGCCTGAGCCCGAATCAGAGCACTCATACTTCTCAAACGATCCGGGAAACGGGCCTGGGCACAGTTCGGATAGCATAGTGTGAGTACGCCCTAAATCACCAGACTTGAACAAAGGGCCATAAAACAGGCTAGAAGGCAACTTCCCATTGGCCAACTCAGCCCCTGAGTTGTGACATCAGCAACCCTATTTAAGGAAGGCATGACCAATTCACATTCTCTTAAACTCTTGCTTTTCAACTCTTCTTCACTCTTTAACTCTCTGTCCTGCTTCACTCAGTCACCAGCCAAAATGTGACCCAAGTCCTTCAGAGACATTCGGCATCAAATCAACTCTTTATATTCTGAACAATTCCAACTTATAACCTCAGTGGAATGCTGATCAACCAATCAGAATGAAAAAAAACCAGCAACAAATCATCAGAAGACATCCAGGCCAGCACACATTGATGATGATTCAGTTTTCTTCGATGATTTGTTATGGGCTATTGATGTTGGAAAGCAACATCTTTGTCTAGCAAAACTGTGCTATTGCTCTGCTAATTAAACCTTCACATACTGCTATTACTGGTGGAATATACAATCAATGAAGATTGGTCATATTTAGCCATGAAACCCCCAACACTAAATTGGAAAGTGTTTCAGTTTCATTGTCCAAGCCCTGTATATGTATTATAAAATAAACCAATAAAATATCAATGGAATCCATGGAATGGACAGACAAATCACATGGTTTCATGACTCCTGTCCCTTCGTTTCTGCATGTGGTCCAATGAACTTGCTTTTACCAGGTGCACCTACAGTGCAGCTAGTTGAAAACATCTTAACTTTTCAGAATGCCACAAGTGCACAACATGTCATGTTACAAGAACCAACCAACTGTGCAGTTAAGCATTTTAATTTCTTTTGAGTCATGTTGTCATGGTCCATAACGTCAGTGAGTTTTCTCTCCTTCATGGGAATTATTTAGGTCCACCGCCCACCCTGGTGCATCCATATCTTATAACATATATTGCATGATATATGTTGCTCTTTTTAAACAAATGCTTAAGCATTGCACTTTGGAAGTTCTTTATTCCTTCATTTTTACTGAGTTTAAACAGGGGTTCATAAATGTAGAATGCAAAAAAAACAAAAAAATAAAAAAACACAACCCTTAACAGTAATCCAGAGAAAGTAAACAATTACTTATGTTTCTCACCACTCTCAGTAGGCGTCTTTGTTCCTTGAAGGTGGCACAGCAGCCTAAAACTCCAGTTATCATGACAATCACCCCTGCCATGATGAGTATATAGGCAGAGACAGCATAAATCTTTGAGGACAGCAGACTAATGTAGTCGCTCTTCTTAATTACTGTCCAAATGCCCACAGCCATCACTGCAACTCCTGCAAGCTGGAATATATGAATAAATAAATAAATTAAATTAAATTAAATTAACAAGCTTCAAGTACAACCCCAAATCAGAAAAACCTGGGACAGTATGGAAAGCGCAAATAAAAAAGGAAAGTTTTTCATTGCAGACAATATAAACACAAAATACTTAATGTTTTAACTTGTCAACTTTATTTCAATTGTAAATATGCATCCTTTACCGTCATTCAGACCTGCAACACATTTCAAAAAAAGTTGGGACAGGAGCAATTTAGGGCTAGTTATCAGGTAAATTGATTAAATAATGGTGCAAGTTGAAGCAGGTGATGTCAACAGGTGGTTGTAATTATGGTTTTGTACAAAAGCAGCGTCCAAGAAAGGTCTAGTCATTTAAGACCAAAGATCGCCAGTTTGCCAACAAATACATGAGAAAATTATCGTTTAAAATAGTGGTGGGCAAAGCGAGGCTTCATGAAACACCGAAACAGTCGAAGAAAATGTGTTGAAGTTTCGAAATGTCTCTACAGTGACACCTAGTAGACATTTATGTATTGCTTTGGAACAACTTCCTTGAAGAAACAGTTAAGCAAATTGAGGTAATAAACCCCACGTTGTAGAGTTTAGGTTTCAAGTGATTTAGTGAAGTTGTGAGAGTTCCTGTCTAGTATGCACACTATGTCTAGTATGTTTTTAAATGCTCTGTTCTTGTTATGCGTTTTGTTTTAACATGGGTCTGACATTCAAATTAAAACTTTGTGAATAAATATGTCTTGTTTTGGTCATAAAAAAGTAACATTATTAAAATACATCAATCCTAATTTCAAAGTATTTGTACACTAAGCTACATGAGATTTGTCAGGTCTTTAAATGCTTCTGAAATGACAGATGATTTAAATCAATTTAGTTACGTGATATAGGTGTTTCAGATCATGCTTCAGTGCAGTGTTTTGAAACACTTGCGCTTCGGGATCTTGACACAGTGTCGAAACATCAGTTTCAAGTCAGCCATCCCTAATTTAAAAACATGTTCAAAAAATGTTCCTCAAAGAAAGATAGGAAGACATTTGGATATTTCACAGTGCAAAACATCATTAAAAAATTCAAGGAATCTAGAGGAATTTCAGTGCGTAAATGACAAGGGCGCAACCCTAAGCTAAACAACCCTGACCTCTGATCCCTCAGACGGCACTGCATCAAGAATCATTATTAATCTATAAGCAATATCAACAAATGGGCTCAGGACTACTTTGGCAAACCTTTGCCAAATACTACTATATGTAGTTACATCCACAAATGCCAGTGAAAACTGTAATGTGCCAAAAGGAAGCCCTATGTTAACAGTGTCCAGAAGAGCCGTTGACTTTTCTGGGCTCAGAGGCATCTGGGATGGACCATCACAGTGAAAACTGTACTGTACTGTGTTTATATGAATCAGTATATCAGGTATTTTTAGGGAGAAATGGACGCTTTAAGCTCCGGACCAAAAAAAGAAAAGAATCATGCAGACTGTTACCAGCAACAAGTCCAAAAGCCAGGGTCTGTCATGGTATGGGGTTGTGTCAGTGCCCTTGGCAAAAGTAACTTGCACTTCTGTGATGACACCATTAATGCTAAAAAGTACATAGAGATCTTGGAGCACAATATGCTGCCTTTAAGAAGACATCTTTTGCAGGGATGCCCATGATTATTTTAATAAGATAATGCAAAACCCTATTCTGCACACATTACAAAGTCATGGCTGCAGAGAAAGAGGATACAGGTAAATTGACTGGCCTACCTGCAGTACCGACATGTCTCCTATAGAGAATGTGCTGCGCATTTTGAAGCGGAAAATGTGACAACAAAGACTATTGCCCACCTTAAGACTTGTTTGCAGGACAAATGGCACAAAATTACACCTGAAATATTTCATCACTTCATCTCTTCTGTCCCTAAATGTCTTTTAAATGTTGTGAAAGGGAATAGCAACATTACAAAGTGGTAAATGCTTAACTGTTTCAACTTTTTTGAAATATGTTGCAAGAACCAAAATTTGAATGCGCTTATTTTTTGGGGGAAAAAAAATAATAATAAAAATAAATTAATTAATTAATAAACATTAAATAATGTTTGTTGTATTGTCTGCAGTGAAATCAAAGTAAAGACTAAAGTCAAAGTAAATTTAGAAATTACTACTTTTTGCGTTTTCCATACTACCACAACTTTTACCTTTTTCTGATTTGGAGTTGTATGTTTTTCTTAAGCTATTGGTTTTATCTTCAAGAAAACATTATTAATAAATATGGATGGTTTCTTGACTCTTCACTGAAAATTCAGGTTATCAATATTAGAGATAAATAAAAATATAATAAAGTCATCAGTCATCATAAAGTCATCATAAAGTCTTTAACAAATTATTTTAAGCTTTTATTTATTTATTTACATACAAACACTACTTTCTGGTTCTTGTATCACGTATGCAAAACTCAAGCTAACATATGTAACAAGCTCCATATATGTGCCAGATGTGTTTGAAACAAAAATAGGGAGAATACATTCACCACTTATCAAATAAGTCATCAGTAACAACTTGATGACATTACATCGAGACCCTCTTCTCTTATCATATCATTGCTTTTCTCAAAGGACAAGTGCCATGCACAGATATCATTCAACAGATTTTAATACTCTAAACAGGGTACATGCATGAAAGAGGAAAAGTGTGAATTTCCACACGAATAATTCTTTCAAACTGAAACTGCACAGAATGTTTGCTAATATTATTATTATAGAAGCTCGGGCATACACTATTTCCAATCGTTATTTTGACCATAACAGATACCAACCCAAAACAGAAAATTGAATGTGAAGAGAAGATATTTCAGGCAGATGGTCCCACATGTTTCCTTTTTCTCTTCATTTGCCCCCATCTTGAAAGAGAGAGAGAGAGAGAAACAACAACATTCAAACATCCCATAAAGAAATCTGACATTTGACAATACATGCAAATCACATATGACAAGTTTAGATTTCACATACAGTTGAAGTCAGAATTATTAGCCCTGCTGAATTATTAGCCCCCCTGTTTATTTTTTTTTCTCTAATTTCTGTTTAATGGGGAAAACATTTTTTTCAACACATTTCTAAACATAATAGTTTTAATAACTCATTTCTAATTACTAATTTATTTTATCTTTGCCATGATGACAGTAAATAATATTTTACTAGATATTTTTCAAGACACTTTTATACAGCTTAGTGACATTTAAAGGCTTAACTAGGTTAATTAGGCAGGTTAGGGTAATTAGGCAAGTTATTGTACAGTATAATTATGGTTTGTTCTGTAGACTATCAAAAAAAAATTAGCTTAAAAGGGGCTAATAATTATGACCTTAAAATGGATTTTAAAAAGAATTTAAAACTTCTTTTATTCTAGCCGAAATAAAACAAATAAGACTTTCTCCACAAGAAAAAATACTATCAGACATACTGTGAAAAATTACTTGCTCTGTTAAACATCATTTGGGAAATATTTAAAAAAGAAAAAAAATTAAAAGGGGGCTAATAATTAGGGGTGTCAAAATGAATCCGTTTCTTCGGTGCACCGCGATGCAGATGGGGACAATTCGATATCGGTTCAGTAAAAGATCATAACCGGTTATTACGCACTGATGTCATTTATCCCCCATGCGCGATGTCGCGGTAGAATACTATGGCGAAGGAGGCGAGGGTGAGTAAATAAAACACTCCTACTACAAAAAGCAGATCTTTCACTGACACTGAGGAATGGTAAAGCACGAGCTGCTATTTCACTACTAGGGAGAAATGCTGTAACCCCCCCACAACCACCACCACCACCACCACCACCACCACACACACTTTGGACATTGATTTGGCCTGTTGGCTTGTTCGTAAGGGAAATTTTCCTCTCCTCTCGGCTGTTAAAGCGATACTTGTGGATCCAGACACAAGCGTGCCTGTAGTGCGAGTTTATTGTATTGTATTTATTCTATTACGGATTACCTGATAACCGCGTATTATGCGCATATAAACTGACCCGCTGCTGTTTTCACTCATGGTTGAACAGTGCTTTCGTTTCTAAAGCCAAGCGCAGCCCTTTCTGTTGAGCAGGTGAAGACAATGACCAGTCATAGGGGTGTAAGAACTTGCCAGCGCTCAAAAAGCAAGCGGGATAATATTTACATTAGTTTATTTGTTATGAATGCTTGTGCTGTCTTCTGTGCATGTATTGGAGTTTTGTCTAAAACATTCACAGAGTGTTTGTTTTTTTGAGCAGGTAAAATTAAAAGGTACAGTTCATGTATTAAAGGACAAAATTGTATTACAAGTAACATATAAATATAAACATATTTATAGATTTTAATAAAAATTTTTCCTTGTGTTGTAAAGAAAAAAAATCTAATTATGTATGGAAAGCATCGTCAATGCACCGCGATATCGAAATAAACCGAATCGATGGCATGATAATCGTAACCGAACCGTGAGACCAGTGTAGGTTTACACCCCTACTAATAATTCTGACTTCAACTGTAAATAAAATATCATATGCAACATATAACTATACAGGTGCTGGTCATATAATTAGAATATCTTCAAAAAGTTCATTCATGGCACTAATTCCATTCAATTATTCATTGTATTATTCCTTATTAGAGAGGCCTACTTACTTTCTGATTATTTCATCATGTTCTATGTGACTGATGTTACTGTCTCAAAGAACAGTAATGACTGACATGTCTAGCAGATTTCTTTATTCACGCAGAAATAACAGTAACAAATTACATCTACATACATACATACAAACATACAAACATACATACATACATACATACATACATACATACATACATATATATATATGTGTGTGTGTGTGTGTGTGTGTGTGTGTGTGTGTAAATATAAATATACGTGTTCAACACACTTTAAAAGTTCAATAAGGGATTTTACAGGCAGTGCAGAATTATTAGGCAAATGAATAAAGGCATTAAATAAAGGCTCATCTCAGTTTGCCAGAAATTAACTTGATAATCCCAAAGAGTTTTGGTGAAATACTGTGGATTAACAAGTCAAAAGATGAACATTTTAGAAGTTGTGTCCAATTATGTGTGGCGTAAACATAAAGCCAAATTTTAGAAAATGCATTCTGGGAATTTGGGACATGGAAACCTGGATTCCATTAATATTTATAGGTTTATTGAACCACACACACATACACACACACACACACACACACACACACACACAGACAGAGGGGTTGGACAACGCAACTGAAACACTGGCCAATTTAGTGTTGGAGGTTTCATGGCTAAATTTGATCAGCCTAGTGGCCAATCTTTATTCCATTCATTGCACATTTTACCAGTAAAAGCAGCGTCATAAATGTCTGTGTACTGTATACAGTATAGTACATGTACGTGTGTGTATACGTATATATATATATATATATATATATATATATATATATATATATATATATATATATATATATATATATATATATATATATATATATATGGATGGATGGATGGTGCTCGAAGTGAGGGGGGATGCAGGGGGATTCTTCTGAAAAAAAAAAATGACAAAAAGCATCCCCTTTGTAAAAATCACTATCCCCCCTTACCATCCCCTTTCAATTACCACCAGTGTGTGTAATGTAAAACTTTAAAAATTAAATATTAAAATTTTTTAAATATAAAAATCTATGGTAACTTAAGACTTCTAAACAACGATTGACCAATCATAACTCAGTATTGTAACACTGTAAACACTTGCTGCATCTGGCACGCGGCTCTCACCTTCGCCAACACTCGTCAGCGCTACCAAGCCGACCAATCACAGAGCTTGCGCTACGCGTTACATTTTTTGAGAGGTGTGCGTCAACGTTGCCGACGGCCACGGCAAGGGGCTATGCGTCCACGCATAGGCTGCGCCGTAGCATACGCTTGCGTTTGACGCAGAAGTATAAATCAGCCTTTAAGAAAGCAGTTAAGAGGCAACTTTTTGCTTTTTTTTTTTAAACAAAGAGAACAGAAGATATGATATTTAGTTGTTTAATACTATACATGTATGCTGTACCTGCCCTGTATAACTGCATTTCACAACAGTTTAGGTGGCTTGGCGCGAGTGTAACTTAAGCTGTTCTATATTCACTTTAAAACACAGTTAACAAAGCTTGCTAAAATTTACTTTAGCGACCCAAATTTCGCCGTTAATATCTAAGTTACAGCAAATTCTAGGTTTCTAGTTTCAAAAAATTTATCAATATTATTATCCCTAAAATCAGAAAGCAAATGATGAGATGCATTTTTAGAATCACTGTTGTCTCATTGTTGCTCCGTTTACCTGAAAATACTTCTGAACAGCTCAGCCACTGTACATCTCCCTACCATGTTTTTTTTTGTGAATGAATCTTGAGCTTTGATATGAGACAATGATTCAGTCATCCATTCAGAAAGACATATGAGAATGAATCAGCTGTTCGAACAACTCAATTAAATTAAATGAATCATTTAGTGACAAAGACTTGACTCCACCTACTGGCGGTTTTTAGTTTCAAATCTCATGACATTTTTATTATTAATTCCATTGCATTCATGCCACCTCCTACGCCTTGTTAAACAGTCAATTTAGTCAATCAAACAGTTGCTGGTGGTCAAAGACTTGCATTGTCAATAATTATTTGTCCCTTTTATAATTTCATAATTTTCTTAAAAATGACATGCTTAAGATTGTTAATGGTTGGTAGTTTTTAAAAAAAGCATTTTCTCAAATTTAAAAATGTATTTTGTATCACCTTTTTTAACAAACAAAATGGCAACTATAAAAAATGCGTTATGTAATGTGAGTTTCTGTTTCAAAGTTAAACCTTTTGTTTGTTTAGTTAAACACTTTGACGGATATGTGATGAATGTGTCTGCATCTTTTTGTGTTTATCTGCTAATTAAACAGACATTCCCGGAACAGAACTGATAAACAACATTTACAAATACGTCTATGTGTTGACCATGGTAGTCAAGGTAAAATAAATAAGTAAATAAATAAATAACACTACATATCTGAAACGTCAAAATTCAGAGGGTACTTCAAATTACAAGGTACATTTTATTCATTTGCTTAACACGGTAGTGCTGACTGAGTAATGTGTGGCGCACAGCTTCACTAGTCTGAACATGTTAAAAATGACACTCGTCGAGATAGTAACAGCACAAACCAGAGAATTTGATTCGTGTACAAATCTCAGATATAATAAAACAGCTTCCGAATATAGCATCAGAAACAGTTCCAGCACTTATTGTAAGGTGTATATATTCATTCATTTTTTCCTGACCTTGTATTAACTCCGCCACTGCATTCGTGGCTTGTGTCTTCCTCAGGTCCTTTATTTTGTACATTTGTAGCCTACTGTAGCAAAATAAAAGAATACCAATCGCTCATCTAGAAATAAACTTACCACTGCGCTGTTCTAATTGTTACTGATAACTTGATTATGACGATTCTCAAATCCAAACGGGAAAGGTGAACAAACCTATAGCCTACAGTACACCTAACTTTACACGTGAATGTTTGAAAAAATAGCCTATTAACTTAGTCGCACAACTTTAATAATCGTTTCAGCACTGATTAATAGCTAAAACAAACACCAACAAATATTTTAAATTTGGAGTTTAGATCTTACCCTTTTACGTTATCAGACGAAGTCACCCAGATTAAGCAAAACAGGGAAAACGGTTAAAAAATGGATCTGCCTTCATTCGATGAAAAGTTCCTACACTTAATTGACTTGCTCGCCCCTGTAAAAACTACATGAGAAACAAAACAGCCCAGAAAAGATCAGTTCAAACGTGCTCAGCTCCACCCCGTCAAAGCAGGCAAGGGTTGCCAGATCCTAGAAAAAAATTCCCAGAGAGTAAGATCCTGACCAAGCGGCAACCTCTATGCCTCCCGCTCTCCATCGGGAAGCCAATACGGAAGTAACTGAAACTGCAATTCATCAAAATTCCGCTAGTCCTGGCTCCATAATAGAGCAAATTTTTATTGAGCCCACTGTTAGAATGGCCAACTTTACAGCAGAAAAAAGGTGTTTACAGCCTGGTACAAAGAACGATTTTGGATCATATAGCTACTATTACCCTTCGTGACAACTGTGAGGGGGGTGAATTTTTTTTATAACTCATCCGTTTTTTTTTAATACATTCATTAAACATTAATAAAATGGGCTCTTCTAAAATATACCAGAATTGTTGGTAAAATTCATATGAAAGTCCATCAGACCCTGGACTCTTGCCTTTTTTCATATGTCGGAGAGCTAATTGTAACTCTGTTCTCTTAAGATCAGAATCGCATATATTTTTAAAGTCATTATTTATTACAGGAATGTAATTTTGTATATTGCTAGTAAATGAGTTACCTACATCCAAATTCAGATCTGATTGGTACAGTTTTTCATAAAAAGAGCTAACATAATTTGAAATTAATTTAGGGCCCTCACATAATATATTATTAATGCGCAATGCAGATAAAGATTTTCTTTTAGAATTTCTTTTTTCAAGGGCCAAAAAATAAGCTGTATTTCTCTCTCCTTTTTCTTTCCATTTAGCTCTTGAGCGTACAAAAGCCCCATTCACCTTATTAGTATATAGATCATCAAGCTTTGTTCGTAAAGAAAGGAGTTCACTTTCCTGAATCGGGGAAAGAGTCTGCGCTTTCCAAAGATTATCAATTTTGTCCAAAAATTCTGATTGCATATGGTCTTTGGTCTTTTTTATTTACTTGCTTCTTGTGATAGCTAAATGTCTAGATTTAAATTTAAATAGTTCCCATTTAGAGACAAAACTTCCCATCTCTGAATTAAATATATCGGTGGCAAGGGCCTCAATATTTCTTATAAAAATATTATCTTCTAAAAGAGTGTTGTTAAATTTCCAGTAGCCACGAAGGCTATTAATGTTACGAACTGTCTGTAGAGACATATTAATCATAAGGTGATCTGTAAAAGGGACATAGTGATGAGAGATGTCCTGAATATATTGTAATAAGTCAGATGAAATGAGAAATAAATCAGTTCTTGATTTCAGGGTTTTTGAAGCGTTACTCCATGTATACTCATGTACATTGCTATTGAAGTAACGCCATGAGTCTATTAAACATAGGTTTTTACATAATGCATCGCTAATATTGCCACTTTGAGAGCGATGTTGTGTTTTCTGTGGAAATCTATCCATAAAATTATCAGGAACTTCATTATAATCACCAGCAATTATTAACTTGGCATTTGGAGTTGCTTTAAGCATATTCTCTAATATACCAGAAATATTAATAAAAAAAGAGCTATTCGTGGTATGACAATTAAATCCATAAATACTGCAGATGATAAATATGGTATTTTCTGACTTAACAGTCAGTTTAACCCATCTACCATCAGTGGAATGTTTGGAATTAATAATTTCTCCTTTAAACTTATGAATCAAAACAAGAACCCCAGCAGATTTATTTGTCCCATGACTGAAGAATATCCTATCACCCCATTGGGCTTTCCAAAATTTTGTGTCATCATCTGAAGAGTGAGTCTCTTGTAAAAAAATAAAATCTGCATTATAACGTCTGCAAAACAGAAATATGCCTTTTCGTTTGGTAATGTCTCTGAAGCCCCGCACATTTAAAGAGATAACTTTTTTAAGAATTTAATTTGTCCATAAGTTATGTAATAAATAAATAAAAACACAAATAAAATAATGGTAATAATAAACTACAACAACTACGGCACTAGGGAGGTGCATTCGCATCTGCTTAGCGAGACGCCATCTTGGCCCCTACGTCAAATGAAAAAATCCGTTTAAAAGATGTGGTAGCTTCTTTTGGGTTCTTCATAAACCTATGGGTGACGTCACGGATACGTCGATATCTTTTACAGTCTATGGTCCTGACGAACTACCAAACCTTTAGCGCGATGACGTGTAGTGGACGTTGTAACCATTTTATTTACGTTGTTACCACTTTGACAACGAGGTAAACGCATGCGCAGTATTGATGTTATTTTTTACTTGTTCTCTACGCAAATAAGTTCAGCTACCTAATGTAAACGTGCACTTTTGATAAATGTATAAAAAAATTTATTTCTTATTTTAACAATTAAAACTTATGGGTTTTATGAAAAGATTTCAAGATTTTTAGATATTTTTGAACATTTAAAGATCACATGCCATTTTTAATCACATGTAGTCAGAATTACAGAATTAAAATGAATGAAAACGCAACAAGTAATAAGCTTATGTTTTATTTGTTTTAATCAGGTTTTGTACAAGTGTTGTTTTGCAAGGATTTTGCAACCTACTGTACATTTGCTATAAAAATGAAAATATTTGAAAAAACATCTACAAACAAGTCAAAGGATGATGCCATCCTTTAAATCATAAATACTGAGTGCAGCAGAAATCAATGGATGTAAAATGATTATCTTTAATATCATACTGCAACACATTGTTTAATGTGACAGGGAAATAAAACATTGTAACACCAGTGACAATTTCATGAGGGAAACAAATGACAAAATGTCTGCTGCAAGGTATCCAACACATGTGGACGATCATAATATACTCACGCACTAAATTTAATAGATTAATCCATCAAATTTGGACTACAATTAATAGATATATTCTAGTTTTTCATAATTCCTCTACAAGGTGGTTACACCAGGGTCGCCAACTAAAAGCTTCACATCATGAGATAAAAATAGTAAATTTCTGATGACAGTGAATTTATAATAGTCTTTTTTTCATAGATATACAGGAAACAGGAAGAAGAAAGTAAAGTTTTGTCAAAAGAGTGATTTTTATTTTAAAATAATAAATTTTTGTTGAACAATTTGAGGGGACAACTACTTTTATAATATTTATTAAGTATTTTCTTTTTTAATGTAACTTCCTGTAAGGTCTAGGGGTGTTTCTGTAGCATGACCCTGATACATTTGATGGAGACTTGAAGAATTTAGGTTAATTCAAGAGAAGATGCAAGAGACAAAAAGAATGACTGAAATGATCTAGCTTATGGGTTTAAAGATTCCAGTAGAAGAGATTAATTAAAGTTATAGTTTTTACAAGACAGAAGATGAACCACTGCAGCTGGAAGGGTATACGCCACATAAAAACAAATGCCAGAGTAATTGGCAGTTCATTCCGCTATGGTGACCCCTCATAATCAGAGAAAGTGAGTGAGATAAACCACTTTCAATTTTTAAGAGTCTTATTTGATTCAAAGTTGACTCTGAAAAACTTTATAAGAAAACATGCAAGGTGGTTCGAAATAGGTGCCAGTAAAAGAGCTTTATAATTAGGGGTTCAAGCATGTCGTATATTTATTATTTTTCTTCTTCTGCCACAAAACACATTGAGCAGACCAAACCCTAAGGCTTAGAGACTCGAAACTTGGTAAAATTATCAGTAAGCTTAGCCACTACTCAGATACAAAGACTCATCCAAATTAGAACATAGGTGGTGATATAACACCAATTTTGTTTTTATTTTAGACATTTTTAGCCATAGCTCATACACCGTTTGTTGTAACATCAAAAACTTCACATCGTTGTGATCCCTGCGTCATCCTGAGCAAAAGTTTATTAAAACAGATTTTCTCTACGACATTTTAACAAAAAAGCTAAATAAAGCCAAAGGTCCGAAACCTACTTTTGTGAACTAGTCTTTTTCATCCAATCAGAACAAAACTAGTGTAGAAATGTTCTCTAGTTGAGTATTATAAGCATGTTGCTGAAATAATATCATTGATTTAATATGGAAGTTATATCAGAAAGAGGCCCACATATATTTGAAAATAATACAAAATCAAGCCTTAAGAAAATACATTAGAGCTTTTAAGAGCTCTACATCCAAACAGAAAAAAATCTATAGCCACTAAATTTAAGAACTCGATTAATCAGAATGTTTTAATTAATTATTAGTTAATTCATTTTGCTATCTTGCATATGGGATATTGATGATCTGTTGCCACCTTGCACCAAAAAAATAAAAATAAGTATAAAACAAGAAGAAAAGAGCATTGTTGATTTATTGTTCTTTTTTAAGTTCTCTCTTAGCCTTTGTTGACTCATCACGTTTGTTTGGATACAAATATGGACAATATTCTGAGGCAGATTTAATAGCATTTTCTGTGCTTTTAGTTGGTTGTGCATAGCCTTTATTTTTGTCAAGTAATCCTAACTTTAAAACTAAGTGTGTTGTATGACTAATATAATTCATAAGTAATATATGCAATGTGTTTATACAATTTTAATACAGCCAGGATGAAACGATCATCTTTTAACTTTTTTTAGGAACTACAGCAAAGGCATCATTTAGTCTACAATGCTTTTCTTTCAGATTACAGATTTCTTCCATGACTTCAATCACTAATTTACATTCCGTCTATGGAATAAACAAAAATTGGGTTAGCAAAAATGCTATTGTCTATACTTTGCTAAGTCTATTTTTCTGCACTGTTGACACTGAATTGAAGCCCCTGTGCATTGTTCTTCGTGGAAATACATCTGAATTAACATGAAAATACATTTACATAATATTAAAAACATAAAATCAAACAAATAATCAAAACATGCAGTCATTTTAACAGTGAATAATAAGAGTAAACATTAATCAAAAAAGTAAAAAAATATTCTGTAGTAACAAGAATTATTGAGCAGATCACATTCAGCAACTGACATCAAGCACTGAAAAGAATTCTTATTTAATAGAATTCATTTATATTTGTTTTCAGCTCCTAATTTAATCTGACTCCAATTTTAAGTCACTGTCAAATTTATAATGTATTTCTAATTCTAAGAACGCATCAAATGTGTAGTTTATGACTCCATTTAGAGTTTTTGATTTATATCTGATCCCATACTCTTCAGTTATTTGTTCATTAGGGACCCAATGCCGCACAGAGTTGTCCCACCCCAGGTTTTGCGTACATTCTCAGACAGGATCCCAACATCCTGATGTTAATCAGAGGATGCAGGGTTAACTAATACCCAATTAGTCCGGTTGCCTACTGCTCACACGTACTACAAGTACAGTTAATTTAGTCATTTTCATACAACTTGCTAAATGAAGTGAATTGAATTTGTTTAACATGTACACAGATTAAGGTTGTACCAGACTCCACATAATCTACTGGATATAAAAGATTTCATGACAATTCACAATAGATCAAAACTTTTATTTTCCAGATGAAAGTTTATCATGGCAATTACAAAATCAAAAAACCTAATTCAGAACATCAATTACCCAAATATAAATCCAAGAGTTAGACATGGATAAAGTAAGTTGCAGCCTAAAAATCTTGATGCCAAAGCTCAGAGACTCACAGTGCAACAGGGTATCTTCGCTACAAGATCCCAGTGACACTTTTGCATATTTCCCTTAAATAATCAACTCAGAAAAAACAACCATAAATTCAAGATAATAAAAGCTTCACCAAGACCTCCGTCAAATTAAACCAAATGAAATTCCTTTTTAATAAAATAAACAAAAATATTAGAATAAGCACACTTGACATGACACAGATGGAGAATGGTTTCCTTTTACTTTCAAATCGCTAAAGCACACCTTTAAAAAGAGGCATCCTATGACATTTTGATACAGCTGCAGCAGTCTCAGGTTAGTAGGCTACATATTTTAAATATTTTAAAAAACGTTTTCTTTTGTTTTGTTTGTTATTTGCCCAAGCACAATTAAACGCCAGAAAAATATGGTAGACTTTTTTAACAGTTATAGATAGTTATAGGCTATGAAAGGATGCATACAAATGAAAATGTAAGCTGAAAACAAAACTTATTAAATACTTTATATTATCATTTTAACTATTTTTTTTATTAACATATTTACCTAAATAGGTTAAGTAAATACATAAAATTACTTGTTATGATGAAGTGAGGGAATCTGTACAACCGTCAAGTCAAAACGGGCAATGGAAAAAATAGAAAACTTATGATAAATATAATATCAATATTTTTACAATTAATTGTTGTATATCATCCACACAAAAGTTTACTTATTAGTTATTTATTTATTTATTAATTAATTAATTCATAAGACATACATGCATACATGGATACAAAATCTAATAATTAGACTGGCGTGTGGGTGCACGAGGTGAGAACCAAGCAGGACAAAGAAGGCAGGATGATCTCGAAGGCCAGCCTGGTACGCTGTCACCAGACTGCTGGAAAAAATAATCCCTGCGAAGAGAGTGGTGGAAACACTGACTTTTTTTTCTGCTCTGGGGCACCAACAGCTCTTAGTTAAACCATTCAAGTCAGTCTTTGATGGGGGGATAGTTGGTACACTGGCTTTTCTTTTTTTTGTATATTCTGCTTTGGGGCACCAACAGCTCTCACTCAGTTAAATCATTCATGGTGTTTGAGGTTTGTTGGAAAATTCTAATCTGTCTAATTGATGACAATACTGCCTAATATTGAGTCCAACCCAGACACCAGGCAGCAGTGGCAGGTTTATGGATTCCTGACGGGTTACTTGATCTCCATCTCTGGACACCACTGTGGCGTGTTCCAGAATCTGACCATCCAGGAGGTTGAAGAGGCCTCCAGAAGCCCGGACGGGTCTGCCTATGTCATCAACATGAGTGTGACTCCTTGGCTTTGCGGACGGGGGACACCAGTAGAATGCACTCGCTCACTCACCTTTTCTCTCTCTCTCTGCCTCTGCTTGTTCCATGGCCAGATCACCACACATAAGACAAACGGAGCCTTTGGCGCTGACCAGTTGTCTCTCAACAAGAATGAATACAGCTGGTTCCAGAGATTCTTGGACCTGCGGGCTGGTCTCCTGGGTGGGAGGCGGGCCACCTTTTATTTATTTTTTTTTACCTCCAGTGCCAGTCCCTGCAGGACCCTGAATAAACATTTTCAATCTGAGTGGATCAGCATGGGGTTTCCAGGCAAACCCCACTTTACTGACGTCCGGACAGCCATCACAATGCACACGAGTATGCATGTAATCGGATAAATTTTATTGATTGGAGCCACGTGACTGCCAGCGGCTTTGACCCTAAAAAAGTTCTGTCTGTCTGTCTGTCTGTCTGTCTGTCTGTCTCTGATGCAGGTGTGGCATAACCAAGGGATTTTATAATGTTGGACAGCTAACGACTACACCACCCTGGAATATTACCAGGGACCTATAATTTAAAGGCAACACAGGTAAGCTCACAGTAAATGGCAAGAGACGTGGATAAGAAAATACATAAAATTTTATTAAATTTAAAACAAAATGCACATAAAAGTGGGCAGAATGTATAATTTTATAAACTATTTAAGACCCTCAATTAGAAATACACTATACACACACACTCAAGACTTAAAACACTAAAACACCTGGATTTGGGGTGCAGGAGCTGAGGCGTGACAGCAGGGACTAAGGGCACAACAAGGCCTACACAGCAAAGACCACCAAGACCTGTGACACACACACACTCACACAGTGCACACACACAGCATACGTGCAAGAAAGACCTCCACCAGAAATCCACCTTAGGTGCTCGGCTCCTGCAACACAAAATCCAGTTAATACGGGTTTTAATAAAAAGGTCACTTACTCCACAAACACACAATCACTCCAGGCACACAATACAATGCTGATCGAAATGCGGACAAATAATAATAATAATAATAATAATAATAATAAACCTTTCAATCAGCTCTCCACTGGAGAGCAAACACATGAATACAAAAGATCACAAATAAACAAGATTAAACCATCTCAAGAAAAATATAAGGAAATACAACTTCAATAAAGCATACAAAAATAAATAATAGAATCTAAACCAAATAGCAAAAATTACCAACAAAAGACTAGGGGGAAAAAAGAAAGAAACAAAATAACCGCATTCAAACCAGTCAAACGCAGTATTTATATCGCAGTAAAGCAGTCCCTAAAGCATAATTCAGAAGCACGATCCTAAAGCAGCAGCATTAAAGCAGCCTCCTAAAGCAGCAGCGTCGTTAGAAATCTCCCACGTAGCTACGGGTTGTCAAACGGCACCCAGCCGATATCGCTTTCGGTCTGTAACAAGAGTTTTTTCCTATTAACTATTAGTCATCTATCAGACTGATATCATGAACAAGCTTTTTAAAAAGGACTTTAAAAATAACTTACCGCAAGCAGATTCTCAATTTTACCCATTGGAAGGAGCAAGGAGGAACACCAAACACAGGGGGGGTCGTTGGATAAAAGGATCACCACTTTACTACAGTCAACTTTCAACCAAACAGCGAACGAGTCAGTTGTTGGATAAAAGGATCACCACTTTACTACAGTCAACTTTCAACCAAACAGCGAACGAGTCAGTTACCTGTAGAGGGGAGATATATCCAGCTGCAGACCCGCAGAACCACACACGTTTCAGGCACACACAATCCAGCACACACGTTCTAGGCTACCCATATATGGGGCAGAGGGGTGGAGTTAGTTAATCGTAAAAACATGGCGGAGATCATGACAGACAGAATGGTCGGAAAAAGTTCATGTCATTAACGTTATATGAAGAAATATTTATAAAAGTTAAATGTCTATGTTAAAAATACCGATCACGGTAAGAAACGTTCATGTCATAATGTGATTTGGAGACGTAACAATATGGCAGAGATCACGAGAATGGTCTGCAGCTGGATATTATTGGTAGAGGGGCAGCCTTAGACGCAAAACAGCACTGGAGTTTCCATGAGACGTAACGCTAAACAAAACACACCAACATGAGCTTCACAAAGATGCGAACCGTAAATAAGCCAGCTGCCATCCACATACCTGCAGGTGTTGCACCACATTCTGTGACCATCGAAATCTGTGACCCTAGAGGGCGTGGCTGTGTAATCTACGCAAACTGCATAAATGCCTGTTAAACCAACGATGGCAAAGTGTATAGAAAACTTTTGTTTATAATAGCTGTTTATTCGTATTCAGATCATAAATGCTTACTTGCTCGCCCAGAATACACGTGTTGTTTACATGTGCATCAAATTTAGGCTACAGTACGTGCGAGTACATTTCTCACTGTAAAACCTATGTATATATTAATCGCGTATATATATATATATATATATATTTTTTTTTTATGGCAAAGAATTCTGGTACTCTTTACATTTTACCCCCTAGAATTACTGTTATGTTGTCCAAATTGAATCTGGTGGTCTTTAATCTCCTCAGCTTTGTACTGTAACAATTTTATTTTGACATGAAATGAACAGCAACAGAAATACAGCAGGGTCACCAAATATGATAAGGCTGTTTTTATGGTCAAGATTCTAATATACCTTATATTTTACCCAAAAACATTTTATTTCTCTCTCCAAATTGACTCTGGTGGTGGTTAATCTCCTCAGATATGTACTGTAACAACTTTATTTTGACATGAAATGAACAGCAACAGAAATACAGCAGGGTCACCAAATATGATAAGGCTGTTTTTATGGTCAAGAATTCTAATACTCCTTATATTTTACCCAAAATCATTTTATTTCTCTCCAAATTGACTCTGGTGGTGGTTAATCTCCTCAGCTTTGTACTTTAACAACTATTTTTGACATGAAATGAACAGCAACAGAAATACAGCAGGGTCACCAAATATGATAAGGCTGTTTTTATAGTCAATAATTCTGATACTCCTTATATTTTCCCCAAAATCATTTTATTTCTCTCCAAATTGACTCTGGTGGTGGTTGATCTCCTCAGCTTTGTACTTTAACAACTATTTTTTACATGAAATGAACAGCAACATAAATACAGCAGGGTCACCAAATATGATAAGGCTGTTTTTATGGTCAAAGAATTCTGATTCTCCTTATATTTTACCCAAAATCATTTTATTTCTCTCCAGATTGACTCTGGTGGTCTTTAATCTCCTCAGCTTTGTACTGTAACAACTTTATTTTGACATGAAATGAACAGCAACAGAAATACAGCAGGGTCACCAAATATGATAAGGCTGTTTTTATGGTCAAGAATCCTGATACTCCTTATATTTTACCCAAAATCATTTTATTTCTCTCTCCAAATTGACTCTGGTGGTGTTTAATCTCCTCAGCTTTGTACTGTAACAACTATTTTTGAAATGAAATGAACAGCAACAGAAATACAGCAGGGTCACCAAATATGATAAGGCTGTTTTTATAGTCAAGAATTCTAATACTCCTTATATTTTACCCAAAATCATTATATTTCTCTCTCCAAATTGACTCTGGTGGTGTTTAATCTCCTCAGCTTTGTACTGTAACAACTTTATTTTGACATGAAATGAACAGCAACAGAAATACAGCAGGGTCACCAAATATGATAAGGCTGTTTTTATGGTCAAGAATTCTGATACTCCTTATATTTTACCCAAAATCATTTTATTTCTCTCCAAATTGACTCTGGTGGTGTTTAATCTCCTCAGCGTTGTACTGTAACAACTTTATTTTGACATGAAATGAACAGCAACAGAAATACAGCGGGGTCACCAAATATGATAAGGCTGTTTTTATGGTCAAGAATTCTGATACTCCTTATATTTTATCCAGAATAATAATAATTTAAAATAAATTCTCAAAATTCTCATTGTCACAGAGCTGGGTGAGTAAATATAACAGTTTATTGCAGTAAGTAGAATAACAGGTTTAATGGCAAACAAGTAAGGTCTTTTCTTGTGTAGAGGGTGAGCAATGGACCAGGATGGAATTAACTGGAGACTGATGGAGATGATGAACACCAATGAGATCAGGAGACACACACAACCAGAAGGGAACCACACTGGGAAAAGAGACAAAGACATTGTAAGTACACTGGAGCAGACAAGGTAAGTATAAAATATCACTATTGGCATGACTGACCATGACAGTTCGTCCTTCTATATGCGATGAGACCGAACACTGAGTGAAGTAGCATGCAGGAATTTATGGGCTGGAGAGATGAGTGGGGAATGACGTGCAGGTGCATAAGTGATCAATATTCGGGTGATGGGGATCTTGCTGATTGGGGTGACAGTGAACAGGGTGAATCATGTGATTGGGAGTGAGAAGAAATTGGCCTGAATGTGACACTCTAGTGGTGTTTAATCAAATTTTAATCTAAATGTAATTTGTTTAGTCACCCAATTATGGTGTTCCACATTAAATATGGCTATTCTAAAAATTACAAAATTCAGGCTTAATCGTTTCAATAAAATAATGAACATTTTACTTTTTTAAATATAACGGAAATCAAACAAAAACAATTATTTACAAAACATAAAAAATATAACAACTATTTACATTCATCATTTTAATTTGATGACAAAACTAAAATTTGCATGCTGCACATTCAAATTTCTTTTGGCAGTCTGGCTCTCCAGCACACTGCAAATGGTACCACCGGGCACAACTATCACACTGGATCTGTATCAACAAAAACAATAATCCAGAAAAATTTTCAGGTTGAATATGCATACATATATCCTCCTGTGACGGCCAGTGTGGTGGCCACACATTAAGAGTGAGGCATGCACGCACACATGCATACATTTACTTACACACACACACATACATGCATACATTCTACACATTCATTTAAGTTTATTTATTGGTTTAGTTAAATTGAGTTTGGTTTATACATTTCGTTTCATATTTAGTTCAAATAAGACACACACACAGTTTCTGTTAATCATTATATTTCTTTATTATTCACAGTACATTTTGCTATTTTGGGTGCACACAAAATTCGTTATCTGTACTGGATGTTTTGTTAATTTAGTTTTCTTTTGAGTTTAAGTTACCGTGCTGCAGTGCCGATGAGGAATGGGAGTTTCCGGGTGTGGTCCGCCATACTAAAGGGCCGACGTGCTGCAGAGTGCCGTCTTTTGGTTCCGCCTGCCAGTACCATTGGCTAATGGCTCAGAGGGAGAGCTGTTGTTTAGTTTAAGTTCATTATTAGTTTGCAGTGTTTATTTTCTTCAGATTTATATTTGGTTTTACGTTATTTAGAATTTATTTAACTATTATTTACATTTGTAATTAGACATTAGTTTAGGTTTATTGTTGTTTGTAAATTTGTCTTTTTTGTCTCCCCCTCCTTGTTTACTGTGGACTAGTCCCTCTTGTATAAATGTGCTCTGTCTTGTCATTTCGTGAGTTCAGTTGAGTTCAGTTGAGTTGAGTTCTGGTTTGGTTAAACTATGGTTTGTTTGATTTGAACTCAGTTTGTTTCTTTGTTTCGTTTATTGATTTTTCAATTGATTTAATTGTTTTATTGATTTATTTTTTGAATGTTTGTTAACTTTTTGACTTTATTAAAAATAATTATTTTGAAAATCTTCTTTTTGTATGCCCCTTACTTCGTGCTGGCGCGGTCCCTCACAAGTGGTGTCAGAAGTGGGATATTGCCAGTAGGGGGCATATTTTTTTCATTACTTTGGTGAACTTTCGGGGCCATGAACCGAGGAGGACGAAGAGGAGCCCCAAAAGCTGTTTTGGTGGAGCAACTGGATGAAGTTGCACAAGAGCTAGAGGATGAAGAATTACAAGAGGTGAGAGAATTGGATGTGGAGACTGAATGCACTGAACCAACAATGGCTGACTTGACTGGCTTGTTGAGAGCTCACATGGCAAAAATGGAGGCTCAGGAAGCACAAAGGATGGCTGAGTTGGCCCAGCAGGAACGTAGATTCAAAGCTCTCCAACATCAGTTTGGGCTGTTGCAGCTGGAGGTGCAGGCTCGTACAACTCCTGTTCCAAATACATTGGTGACCTCTCAAGATGATTTAGCTCACCTGGATGAGGGTGCTGGCCCAAGCAGGCCATTATCTCAGTCGAGTACCTGTCGGAGAGAGAATGCTGAAGCCCGTGATACCGGTCAGTGCCAACTTAAAGAGCCTAAATTGGAAAAGTTGTCTGATGGTTATGATATTGAGCATTTCCTAATTACTTTTAAGAGAATGGCAGTGGTTTGCCGATGGCCGAAAGAGGAGTGGGTATTTCATCTGATTCCCCTTCTGACGGGTAAGGCCCGGGCTGCTTATGTTCACATGGATGTTGATGAATCTCTGAATTATGATGAACTTAAATCTGCAGTATTAAGGAAATATGACATCAGTCGGGAAACCTACAGGCAGAGGTTTCGGTCTCTTGAAGTTGAACACCTTGAAAGCCCTAAAGAACTGTATGTGAGGTTAAAAGAACTGTATGGGAAATGGATGCAGCCAAAAAGTAAGTCTATTGAAGAAGTTGGTGAAGTGATAATTCTTGAACAATACTTGAGAATGTTGTCTCCAGAGCTACAGGTGTGGGTACGAGAACACGATCCACAATCGGCTTCACAAGCGGCAACACTGGCAGATGTGTTTGTGGCAGCACGTAAGGGAAATCAGTCCTGGTGGTGGAAATCCAGCCGTGAGGACCAGAGAGCATATCCTCCCCAGCAGTCTATGAGAAACTTCCCTGGTGCTGGTAAGCCTCCTGGAGGAGGGCCTGCATTTGTCAATGCTCCTAAGAATTACAGGAAAATGCTGATCTGTTACCTGTGTGGTCAAGAGGGTCATACAAAACCCATGTGCCCTAGAAATGTAATCAAGAATACTCACCTGTGTTATGTGCCCAGGCATCCTGCCAAGTCACCACCTAAAGCTGAACACTCACCAGCAAGGACCACTGTTGAGATGAACGGAAAGGAAATGATTGCTCTGGTTGATACCGGGAGTGATCAGACTTTAGTACACATGAAGTGCATTTCTCCAGCCCTCCTTCGCTATACTAACTTAAAGGCTGTACGCTGTGTGCATGGCGACAAAAAGCTGCTACCCACTGCAGAGGTCTATTTGAAGGTGAGGGGTCAGACCTACCTCTTGGAGGTCGGTGTAGCCGACAACCTACCATTCCCTGTAGTCTTGGGGCAGGACCTGCCAGTACTGTGGGACTTATTGCAGCCAGCATCCACCTGTAACATGGTTGTTACGCGAGCCCAGAGCCATAAGAGAGATGAAAGTGAAGAGTTGCTTGGTACTCTACCATTCTTTGATGCGGAAATCGATGGCTCAACTAAACCTAGGAAATCACGACGACAGAAAAGGTTGGAGAAAATTCAATATAATGCTTCTGTAATGCCCGTTGAAACATTTTCTGACTTTTCACCTGAGTTTAAGCTGCCGGTCAACATTGTGCAGATGCAACAAGAGGATGCCAGTCTTGTTCCTTATCTGGAGAGCGCAAAGCAGGAGGATGAAATAACTGTTGATGGAGAAACCAAAGAAAGATTTTGTATGTACCAGGGACTACTATATCGTCAGGTGGGACAAGTGACTCAACTGGTGGTACCACAGTGTGTCCGTGAAGTTATCCTTACTCTGGGCCATTCGATTCCTTGGGCTGGCCACCTAGGGAAACGTAAAACCATCGCCCGGATCAGAAAATACTTCTATTGGCCTGGTCTGAATTCAGAAGTAACCCAGTACTGCAAGACTTGCCCTGAATGTCAGAAAGTGTCCTCTCATTGCCCAAGTCGGGTCCCTCTCCAACCACTGCCGCTCATAGGCACTCCATTTGAAAGACTGGGAATGGACATAGTTGGACCGGTGGAGAAAAGTCGTTCGGGTAACCGATTTATGCTTGTAGTGACCGACTATGCCACCAGGTATCCCGAAGTGTTTCCTTTAAGGTCAATTAAGGCCAAATATGTGGCTACCTGTTTAGTGCAACTGTTCTCCAGAGTTGGCTTTCCAAGTGAAATTCTAACAGATCAAGGGACTAATTTTATGTCGACTCTTTTGAAGCAGGTCTACAGGTTGCTGGGCATCAAGAGTTTGAGAACCACTCCTTATCACCCCCAGACAGATGGGCTAACCGAAAGATTTAACCAGACATTAAAGCAAATGTTACGCAAGTTTGTTGGTGAGTCGGGCAGTGATTGGGATCAATGGCTTCCATATCTTCTGTTTGCATACAGGGAAGTGCCACAAGCCTCCACTGGATTTTCCCCGTTTGAGTTGCTTTATGGTCATGAGGTCAAAGGTCCCTTAGCATTACTCCGAGAAGTTTGGGAGGGAAACCCAAAGAGAAATGAGGAAACGAATGTGGCGTCCTATGTGATTCAAATGAGGGAACGTTTGCAAAAGATGTCTGCTCTAGCTCAGTCTCATTTGGCAGAGGCTCAAACGCGCCAGAAAACCTGGTACGATCAATCCGCTCGGGCGCGGCAGTTTGAACCCGGTCAGAAGGTACTAGTGATGTTGCCCAGTCAGGAAAGTAAGCTGCTTGCAAAGTGGCAGGGGCCGTATGAAATCAAAAAGAAACTGGGTCCTACCACCTATGAAGTTGCACTATCTGACCATGCTCATTCTACACGAACTCTGCATATAAATCTGCTTAAACAATGGTTTCCTCGTCCTTCCAAATCTAGCCACAGCTTGATGATCAGGCAAGTCAAAGAAGAGGATGACTCTGAAGAATATCTGCCCCAGTCAGCTCTAGGAGATGTGGATCTGAGTCACCTGTCCCCACAGCAACAGCATGAGGTGAGAGACATTTGTTTACCAGAAGTCTTCTCAGAATACCCTGGCTTTACTACCTTGATCGAACATAATATTGAGTTGAAACCTGATGCTGTAGTCCGAAGAATGAGTTATAGGGTCCCTGAACGTCTCCAAGAAGCGCTGAAAGAGGAGGTGGATCTAATGCTGAGGCTGGGCATTATAGAACCTTCTAAAAGTGAGTGGTGCCACCCTGTGGTCCTTGTTCCGAAAAAGGATGGGTCAATAAGGTTCTGTATAGACTTTCGTTACCTCAACTCTGTGACCAAGTTTGATGCTTACCCTACTCCACGAATCAGTGATCTCACCGATCGACTGGGCACCTCAAAGTTCCTTACCACCATTGATCTTTCAAAGGGTTATTGGCAGATCCCGTTGACTCCGCAGTCCAGGGAACTCACTGCATTTAAAACACCCTGGGGCCTATTCCATTTTAGGGTTCTGGCCTTTGGACTGCATGGGGCACCGGCCAGCTTCCAAAGACTTATGGACCAGGTATTGCGAGGGCTACCATTTACAGCTGCTTATCTGGATGATATTGTGGTTTACAGTGACACGTGGCAGCAACATCTGCAGCATCTGCAGGAAGTTCTGCAACGCCTTCAGGCAGCCAGCCTGACCGTTAACCCCCAAAAGTGTACCATCGCAAAGGCAGAGACCGAGTACTTGGGGTTTGTTATTGGGAAAGGGGTACTCCGACCCCAGGTGGAGAAGGTACGGGCCATTGAAGAGTGTCCACAGCCACAAACTCGTAAGGAGTTAAGGTCCTTTTTGGGTATGGCTGGGTTTTATCACAGATTTATTCCCAATTTTTCTGGCCGGGCTGCAGCATTGACTGACATGGTTGGTTCAAGGAGTCCCAATCAGCTGAAGTGGTCCAAAGAAACAGTTGCCGCTTTTCAAGATCTCAGAAAGGCTTTAAGTAAAGATTCTGTCTTGCATAACCCCGATTTCCACCGACCATTTGTTTTGCAAACAGATGCTTCAGATCGGGGCCTGGGAGCTGTATTGTTGCAGGGTAGCCCTGATGCTCGTCGCCCAGTTGCCTTTCTGAGTCGTAAGCTTTTCCCCAGGGAAGTTCGCTATTCCATTGTGGAAAAGGAATGCTTGGCTGTGAAGTGGGCATTGGACTCTTTGAAGTATTATCTGCTAGGACGGGAGTTTATACTGGAGACCGATCATAAAGCATTACAATGGCTTCAAGAAATGAAAGATACCAACAGTCGTATTACCCGCTGGTACTTGGCCATGCAGCCCTTCCGGTTTACAATCAAACATGTCCCTGGCAAAGAAAACCTTACGGCTGACTATTTGTCCCGATGTGCCAGTGACATTCCCGAAGGGAGGGAGTATGTGACGGCCAGTGTGGTGGCCACACATTAAGAGTGAGGCATGCACGCACACATGCATACATTTACTTACACACACACATACATGCATACATTCTACACATTCATTTAAGTTTATTTATTGGTTTAGTTAAATTGAGTTTGGTTTATACATTTCGTTTCATATTTAGTTCAAATAAGACACACACACAGTTTCTGTTAATCATTATATTTCTTTATTATTCACAGTACATTTTGCTATTTTGGGTGCACACAAAATTCGTTATCTGTACTGGATGTTTTGTTAATTTAGTTTTCTTTTGAGTTTAAGTTACCGTGCTGCAGTGCCGATGAGGAATGGGAGTTTCCGGGTGTGGTCCGCCATACTAAAGGGCCGACGTGCTGCAGAGTGCCGTCTTTTGGTTCCGCCTGCCAGTACCATTGGCTAATGGCTCAGAGGGAGAGCTGTTTAGTTTAAGTTCATTATTAGTTTGCAGTGTTGATTTTCTTCAGATTTATATTTGGTTTTACGTTATTTAGAATTTATTTAACTATTATTTACATTTGTAATTAGACATTAGTTTAGGTTTATTGTTGTTTGTAAATTTGTCTTTTTTGTCTCCCCCTCCTTGTTTACTGTGGACTAGTCCCTCTTGTATAAATGTGCTCTGTCTTGTCATTTCGTGAGTTCAGTTGAGTTCAGTTGAGTTGAGTTCTGGTTTGGTTAAACTATGGTTTGTTTGATTTGAACTCAGTTTGTTTCTTTGTTTCGTTTATTGATTTTTCAATTGATTTAATTGTTTTATTGATTTATTTTTTGAATGTTTGTTAACTTTTTGACTTTATTAAAAATAATTATTTTGAAAATCTTCTTTTTGTATGCCCCTTACTTCGTGCTGGCGCGGTCCCTCACACCTCCTAACTTAAAAAATAACAAGGTCATGTACAGTTGTAACTTGGCTACTTTGGCTCTTTGATGGACTTAAAAATAGTTTTCTCTTTCATTTTTTTTTCTTACCCAAACAGTTGTTTCTCCTTCCTCATATACTGTTCACCACAATAATGGCACAAGTCCGTAAGGTCATCTGGTCACCAGTGTATATAATATAATTAATAATATTAACAATGCATGCTATTCAAGGTATGTTCCACAGCTTGCTATTAAACAGTTTGAATGCACAATGTGGTTACCTCTGAGAAGTGCATTCAAATTGGGTAATGCACATCTAACATTAGATTTATCTGCTTATACCATGGTCATTCGCCTGCACTATCTAAGCACAGTAAAAGCTGTCATTGATGTTTGGAGCGTTATACATGCATATTCAACCACATATATGTTAATATTGACCTTAAAATTATTAGCCCCCCTTTGATTTTTTTTCTTTTTTAAATATTACCTAAATGATGTTTGACAGAGCAAGGAAAAAATTTTTTCTGCATACTAATATGACACAGGCTTATAACGGATTTGTCAGTATACAGTATGCTGTACATAAATACACGAATAATGTGTAAGCCAACTAACTGTTTTTACATGCTTGACACATGTAAAATATTTTACTTTAATGTATACTAAAAAGTAGACAGCAGTATAGCCAGTGAGAGACAAAAACAAACTTACTTTAAGCACAAATACTCCACATGAACAGCCGTCTTTTTGGCGACTGTGTGGAGCTGTGTCGGCTGTCCACCTGAAAGAAATGAAGCTTCTTTTTCTCATAAATGCCCTAAAAAGGCAGAACAAAAATATTAAATTATGGCAATTGCATATTTCAGTCTGTATTAAAATGAAATTTTTTTATAAACAACAATCACCTTGTGGACTCCAAGCACTGTTTAATTTTGCTGGCTTCAGTTCCCAGGGGATCAATTACATGGCTCTTTTTCTGATCTGGAAAGATTGCCTGTAGATTATTGTGTTACAATGTATTATTATTATATTATTTTAGATTATATTATCATCATCATCATGTTTCACAGCTATTGTGAGTAATTTGAACTTACCACCAAAATCCAGTGACCAGGCTCATGAACGGCTCCCAAAATTACCCCATACTTTGTTGGGTCACACTAATACAGATAACATTTATTTACAAAAATAGTGAATAAAACCTATTTAATGACAATCCATCTAAAAAGGCAACCCCCATCCACCCCAAACCCTGTGCTTACCTTCATTCTTGAATTTTTTCCCTCCCATATTCTTGTCATCTCAAATAAATCAATGTGAAATGCCTTTTTGGCCCTTGTTTAATTTTTTACTTTTACTTTGTGAGCAAGGTATGCATTATGAACTGTTTGCCAGAAAATAAGTTAGTATATGAAAGTAAACCAGTTCAGGATATGCAGCTTTAACTTGCATACAAATTCTATACAATACAATCAGACAAATGTGTTGTTTATTCAGCTCACATCACTTTCAAGCTGTTCACTGGGAGCGGCCTTTGCAATGTCCCAATAGAACAGCTTGTAGGGCCCCATTCGGGACAGCAGGACATGTGCCTTTTGGCCTTTCCAGGCATCATCTATGCCTTTGTGTTAGAAAAAGTAATTTTAAAATAATTTCACCATAGTATACAAATGTAGAAGGAGAAGATGGAGCAGAAAGAGCAGCTGGAGAAGAGAGAGCAGCTGGAAGAGAAGATTGAGCAGATGGAGGAGAGAGAGCAGCTGGAAGAGACGATTGAGCAGATGGAACAGAGAGAGCAGCTGGACGAGAAGATGGAGAGGCTGGAGCAGAGACAGCAGCTGGAGGAGAAGATGGAGAGGCTGGAGCAGAGAGAGCAGCTGGAGGAGAAGATGGAGAGGCTGGAGCAGAGAGAGAGAGAGCAGCTGGAGGAGAAGATGGAGAGGCTGGAGCAGAGAGAGCAGCTGGAGGAGAGAGAGTAGCTGGAGGAGAAGATGGAGCAGAAAGAGCAGCTGGAGAAGAGAGAGCAGCTGGAGGAGAGGATTGAGCAGAAAGAGCAACTGAAGAAGAGAGAGCAAGTGGAGGAAAAGATGGAGAAGCTGGAGCAGAGAGAGCAGCTGGAGCAGAGAGAGCAGCTGGAGGAGAAGATGGAGGAGAGAAAGCAGCCGGAGGAGAGAGAGCAGCTGGAGAGCAAGATGGAGGAGAGAGAGCAGCTGGAGGAGAGAGAGCAACAGGAGGAGGAGAAGAAGATGGAGGAGAGACAGCAGCTGGAGGAAAGAGAGCAGCTGGAGGAGGAGGGGAAGATAGAGGAGAGAGAGCAGCCGGAGGAGAAAGAGCAGCTGGAGGAAGAGAAGAAGATGGAGGAGAGAGAGCAGCTGGAGGAGGAGGAAAAAAGGAGGTTGTATTCGGTGGCTCAGATGGTTGATGATGTTGACTTCTCCTTAAATTCCGAGGTACTCTTGGTGTCTCCTCATGGTGGTGCTTCAGTTGCTCTATGTTAATCTTTTGTGTGGACCAACCTTCCGAATCCAACCTTCCGAATCCACAAGATCAATCACACCACAAAGGGACCAAAATACTCAGGGTCTAGTTTTCCTCCTTTCCTCTGCTCACTCCGCACATTTCTTCTCCATACCTTTGCTCCCACCTGAAGGCTGAATTGTGCCTTCTGCGACAGCCTTCTCCTAGTTCTTTCAATAGTTTTGTTGACATTTTCTTCAACAATGTTCATAATTTTCGCATGACGTTCAATGTCAATGGCAACATCTTCACTGAAATCCTTTTCAAAGAAACCATCAAGCTGTGGAAAAATGGTAATAGATAATTTAGCTATACATAGCAATGATATAAAAATAATCCCGAATATTTACAACAAAACACCTCAAGATGTTCGGGACTTCGCATAGATAGCGTGCTTCTCTCCCAAACATTAGGTAAAATGGGGAGAACTGTGTGGTCAGCTGCTTCTTAGTCTTTAGGCCAAACATAGCAGCATCTAAGTACTGGTCCCAGGTGTTAGGTTTGTATTCTACCAGTTTAGCTAGGACCCTAAAAAACATGTGATAAAATATAAAGAGAAGGATGTACAAATATACAGTTCAAGTCAAAGGTATTAGCCTCCCTGAATTTTTTTTTCTTTTTAAAGAAATGTAAAATTCTGTTAAAATTTTAAAATTAAGTTCTGCTTAACATAGTTTTAAAGTTTTAAACACAATAGTTTTAATAACTAATTATGAGTAATTACTCATTTATTTTGTCTTTGCTATGAAACAGTACATAATATTTTACTAGTTATTTGCAAGATACTAGTGTTCAGCTTAAAGGGCAACATTTAAAGGCTTAACTAGGTTAGGTAAACTAGACAAGTTAGGTTAATTAGGCAAGTCATAGACAATAGTGTCCAAGGGGGGTAATAAATGTTCACTTTACAAATAACAAATACTTTTATTCCAGCTAAATTACATCAAATAAAACTTTCTCCAGAAGAAAAAAAGTACTATAGAAAATACAGTGAAGTGACATGTCCTTGCTCTGTTGCACATCATTTTGAAAATATATAAAAATGTATTTCATAGGAGTACACTTCTTACATCTACTGTATGTAGACAGGTGATATGATGTGTACAGTAGTCACATCTCTTTTAACATATACAATGACTCAGTGTGGTGTCTCTTCAAGTGTCTCACAGATGCATTATTCTATATACTATAATAAAAATGGAGAAATAATACTAACTTCAAATTAGCTTGAAAACAATACAGTAAACCATGTCTATAAACTTGACAAGCAATATGTTGTCATTATAAATGATGTGTACAAATAACAGTTCAAAAATGTTTTTAAACAACAGCTCTAATAGCCCACCTGTATGTTGCTGTAACCCCGTTTCGATTTTTCAGCTAAAGAAGGTTCCATTTGTCTGACAATTGCACATGGCTAATAAACAGTGAAGTGAGTAAGAAATGAATGTCATAACTGTATGTTATGTAGTACATCATTAAATATGGTTCTGTTACTTGTCACGTTTAATAATATAATATTTAACACAAAAATACTAATTAAAATTAAGATTAAAAAGACCTTTAGAGAATTAACGTAATAATATTTTTCTATACATACTTAAAAGGTCTATTTTTTTTTTTTACAAGATTTAAGGGAAGCTACAATAATTAAAGTATACCTAAATTGAACAGTAATTACGTTTTTTTTTCAGACAATAAGTAATTTAATTACTATATAATTACCTTGTTACTACACTGTAAAAAAATTTTGACTCAACTTAAAATGTTAAGGCAACAAACTTCAGGACATTTTTGAGTTGACTCAACTTTCAACCCAATTACTGCACTTGACTCAATTTAAGTTGAGTAAACTCAAAAATGTTCTGAAGTTTGTTGCCTTAAAATTTTAAGTTGAGTCAACTTTTTTACAGTGTACTTTACAGCCAACAATGTTCATTTTACCTGTCAGTGGTTTTTTTTGTTGTGGTTTATTAGTGTAAATCTGTACTAAGTGGATGCATTATTCACAATTGTATGGTGCCATTGAGCCTCTCCACCAACCCATTGGTCTGAGCGTGATATTGGGCACAGAGGCTTCTTTTAATTCCAAGAACTCCACAGACCTTAGTATTGATCTACATAATAATATGACAGTAATATTTTAATATTTTTGGAGTAATAGTTTAAAACTTTTTAAGCAGAGCATCATGCAGTTCATAACTTTGAGTAGACAAAAATACTCACCGTGTTGGTAAACTCTCTCCCCTGATCAGTTAGTATCCGTTTTGGCACTTCGAACTGGTATACAAATTTGAGAATACAATTTGTAACCTCTGCAGCTGACTTTGATGTCAGAGGATAAGCCTGGGCCCATTTGGTGCAATAATCAACTATTACACATATGTACTGATTGTTCTGGTCAGACTAGGGCTGGACAATAATTCGATATCAATATATATCGCGATAGAATTTTTTTCAATAACGATGATATGATTTTTGAACCCATTTCCGATATTTCGATATAAATTTGCATGTATATAAATAGATATATTATTATTTATATAAGATCTTATACATGTATCACTTGTCACTGAATGACGTTCAGTGCTCAGCCGTCAGAAAGAGCGTGATCTGATCTCACTTACGTGATGACGAACAACACAGACACGCTGCCAGCGCTCAGCACAGCAGGTGGTTAAGCTGCGCCGCAAAAAGTTTTAGCTACAAAATGAGTGCTCTGAATACAGATGCGAATGAACAAGCTTCCACAAGTAAGAATGCAGACGAAATAGTTGATAAGAAAGGAAAGACTAATGCAGTGGTGTAGAAGTGGTTCAGTTCAGTAAAGTTAGCAACAGATTCGCAGATTCGTCTTTTCCGGATCAATAAATCATGACCGAAACATTGTTCCTACACAAATAGCACATTTTTTCAACTGTCGCAATGTATACAACCACCTACAACCTTATTTTGCAAAAAATGAGCTTTCCTACGCGCTGGACGCAATATATTGATCTCTATGCGCAGGCGGCAAAGAGACCGATCCTAAGGGACCGTCTACAAAGAGCAAAACGCGAAAACCAATACTACAAAAGCTGTCAATAACTTCCCTCTAACTCATTATACTGCCATCAAACTCAGATCACACGTCACTGCTGTCCTGCTGGTTATACTACAACACTTATTTTTCCAAAAAACTATTTTGCATATTTTTTATGAATTTTTATTATCAAACATATTCAATAACTGTACTGTAAATTACTGTACTCTCACCAAATTCAGTTCACACATCACTGCTGTCCTGCTGGTTATACTACAAAACTTATTTTTCTAAAAAACTATTTTGCATATTTTTTATGAATTTTTGAGCTTTATTTATTTGATAGTTTATTTCACATTTCTTGTTTGTATAGGCTAAATACAAATAAAAAGTGAACAAATTTTTTTTTACTGTTTTTATTTAAAAAAAAAAAGTTATAAGAGTCTGGAGGTATTATCGACTTTGCAAATTCACTTTGCAGACATTTGTAGGTACAGACATCCATTGTGTGCATTCTTGGGAGTTTTTCCTTTCTTTTTAATATTGTCCATATCGATATCGGAATTATATCGTATCGACTGAAATAAAAAAATATATCGTGATATAAATTTTTGCCATATCGTCCAGCCCTAGATCAGACTTCACCACCTTTCCAATAAGGTCCATTCCAACCAGTTCAAATGGACACTTGCTCTGTCAACAGACAAGAACAGAATAATTTTCACATTTATCAATAAAACTGAAAAAAATATATAAAAACATCAATTAATTTAAACAGGCTGTACAAAAATACAAATTTCAGAATAATATATATATATATATATATATATATATATATATATATATATATATATATATATATATATATATATATATATATATTTTACTTTGAAAATACCTCATTTTAAAATATCCATTCATTCATTTATAAAAAAAAAAAATACACATTTAGACTTTGTACCTTAATTGGTGTGTAGTCTGTCTCAAGCTTTAGGGTTTTTTTATTTTTTTGGAAGACTGAACACTCCGACACCTGGTAACAGTAAATATATCAGATGATTGCATAATATACATGGTCATATAAAAATATTAGTTTAAGTGTTAATAAGCATACCCATTTCTCAATGTCTGCAGACATGCCAGGCCAATAAAAGCGCTGAGAAATGGCATCTCTCGTCTTGAGTTGTCCAACATGTGCACCTATGTCACTGCAATAAAATTGCTTAAACAGTGTGTCTGCCTCCCCTGCACTGCAGACAACTTTACATTTTTTTTCTTTGTGGGCATTGTTTCTTACGTAAAACAATTCATCCTCTGAAAAAATAAAAGTATTAAGATCTTATAAAAACAGTATGGAGGCATATTAAATTGGAGCTTAATATTTCTTCTTTACATATTTGGAGTGAAAAATGAGTAGGCCTAACTGCAAAATTTTGGCAATCCCAGTAAGCTTACCTTTAAAGTAATGGCAACTAGGTGATACATTTAGCCGTTATAACCAAAATGTTATGTCACTATATCATTATATTTAAATAAAACAATAAATACACAATATAGTTATGATTTATGATTTACACAATTTTGGTACTTTAATATTCCATAATTGTGTTTTGCTTTCATTCCAAAATCTACTAACTAGCCAACCAAGTTAGTCATAACTAAAATGTGCATAAATGGAAATCTGTAAGCACTCTAAACTTGGGAGAGAAAAAAAAACATAAAATGAATGTAGCAATCAAATTTACTACAAACGAAACAATCCGTAGTCTTTCGTGTATAAATAACACACACACACACACACACACACACACACACACACACATGTATATATTTAGAGCAGTGACATTTATGTTGTTGTTTAATAAAGTTTGATAATGACATGTAAATCTGGTTGATTTTAAGACCAACTGCGCTGATCCATTATTATACTCAATTTCTTAATGAGCAGTTTACATTCACTTAAACATATATAACTATGTCGACAATTTTTAAACAATAATAAAATTAACAAATAATTATTGACAATATTTAAAATGCTGTACTGTTTATGCTTAACTATTTTAATTCACAGACTTGTTCTATTGCAGAAGCAGAAAACATGAACAAATACAGTACAGTGCATTTGCTTTATAGGCCAAATTAGAAATCAATTAGTGATGCACCAAAATGAAAATTCTACACCAAACTGCACTTGGCAGAAAAGCAAACTGAAATCAAAACCTTTTATTATCTGTAAAGTTATCCTTATGCTCCAAAAAACACTGAGGTTTAGGTCATTGGAAGGAGATTTAAGTCCTTTTACTTAATAAAACAACCTAGGCCTACTTCACTGTCGATGTCACACGATCATGTTTCTTCACAGACTTAAATAACTCTAATCACAGGCATGGGAAAACATTACTGTTGAATTTATTAGGAAATATACAAGTTATATTATACCCAGGATATATATAACATTACAGTTATACGTGGATAAAAACAGTACCATGACTTAATATTTGTCACAGAGGCAAAATGTAAATATTTTATCAAGTGATGTTTTAATAATATTGGCTACTAATATTTATTAGCAATATAAAATACATAAGGGCAATGTAGTGGCACAGTAGGTAGTGCTGTCGCGTCACAGCAAGAAGGTCCCTGGTCTGAGCCCCGGCTGGGTCAGTTGGCGTTTCTATGTGGAGTTTGCATGTTCTCCCTGCATTCACGTGGGTTTTCTTCGGGTGCTCCGGTTTCCCCCATAATGAATAGGGTAGGCAACATTGTCCGTAGTGTATGAGTGTGATGGATGTTTCCCAGTGATGGGTTGCAGCTGGAAGGGCATCCGCTGCGTAAAACATGTGCTGGATAAGTTGGCGGTTCATTCCGCTGTGGCGACCCTGAATTAATAAAGGAACTAAGCCGAAAAGAAAATGAATGAATGAATGAATGAATGAAAAAAAAAAAAAAGGCATCATTTTATCTGCCTTCACAGAACATTGGAGCTATTGTGAGCACCAGGAACAAGTGTATTTCATAGAAATATTTTTGCGGACTTTGCGCATGTGGGGTACATGCATACATGAGCGGAATACCCTATTTTGCACAGTGCTGTCGTTTCGCTTCTTGGAAAAACAAAGCACCCTTGTCAAGTTTCATAAGGAAACTTTCTGCTTTCACTGTTGCTGCTTCTAGAGCGGAGCGAGCGTTTTCAGTACGTTCATAGGGAAGACTGGGCCAATGCTCTGCTTAACTTCCATACAAATTAATTAAAAACGTTCCGCTTCCAAGGTGCCAGTGGAAACACACCATAAGGATAGAGAGAAACCAGTCTTAACTGAAATTTTGACAGAAAGACCAGTAAATACAAAATGAAGCCATGCCAACATAATACTAAAAAAAAACAACCTATATTAAACAGCAACATTTTATATAGTTAAATTGGTCTGAAATAAAAAAAATGTTAACTATTCTCAATGAGGCCCTATTTATTGTACTAATAATTATTGCCCTGAATGCCCTAATTATTTTTTATGTTTTAAAATTATAATAAAATGTTATTTACAATATTTTGTTATCATTTAGCATTACTTATTTTTTTGTTTTGTTAAAATGTTATGCTTGTTTTTACAGTGCTAAAACAAGAGTTAACTTATGAGGCCAAGCTATGTTATAGTCTTTTGTGTGTGCGCTTTTATTTAACTTACCTATCATGCAGAACTTCTCAGCTCATCGTTTCAATACAAAACGCTGCTGTTTGTTAGCATTTTTTGGATATTCTCCAAAAAGAAGAAATTGTTTTAATGTGTTTAAATTTGTCACCATCTATGACTCATTGATAGCGCAGCAAGATTTGATTAAATCAAATAATTGGGCGCGATGCAGGACAACCCATGTGATCTGGGTGTACAGGATATCTGCGTATCGTAGACTGCTTAGGAAATCGTGTACAAATATGAAAACACAGGACACGTTTTTTGAAATATGTATTTTTATTTATATTATTTTTATTCATATGTTATACATATTTTTTTAGTAATTAAAAAAATAATAGGGCTAAACATTTACATATCGTTAAAATGTTTTTTTTTTTCAGTTTAACACGCTACTAATACCACAAAGATAAATAAAATTCAAAATATAGCATCGCAAATACGCGTTTACTATATGAAGAGCCATAATTTCTCTTCAAATGTTTGCAGGATATCGCCTTCGCTTGCTTAATCACAAACAGTAAATGTGAAAACAACGCTGTCTATGGTCACCTTTAAAATAGCCTTATCATATTTGGTGACAAATCGTTTTCTGTTGCTGTTCATTTCATGTATGAAAAAAATAGTTGCTACAATACAAAGCTGAGGAGATTAAACACCACTAGAGTCAACATTTGGACAACAGTAACAGTAATTCTGGGTAAAATATAAGGAGTATTAGAATTCTTTGACCTTAAAAACAGCCTAATCATGTTTGGTGACCCTGCTGTATTTCTGTTGCTGTTCATTTCATGTAAATTGTTACAGTACAAAGCTGAGGAGATTAATCACCACCAGAGTCAATTTGGAGAGAAAAAAAATGATTTTGGGTAAAATATAAGGAGTATCAGAATTCTTTGACCATAAAAACAGCCTCATCATATTTGGTGACCCTGCTGTATTTCTGTTGCTGTTAATTTCATGTCAAAAAATAGTTGCTACAATACAAAGCTGAGGAGATTAAACACCACTAGAGTCAATTTGGACAACATAACAGTAATTCTGGGTAAAATATAAGGAGTATTAGAATTCTTTGACCTTAAAAACAGCCTAATCATATTTGGTGACCCTGCTGTATTTCTGTTGCTGTTGATTTCATGTCAAAATAAAATTGTTACAGTACAACGCTGAGGAGATTAAACCACCAGAGTCAATTTGGAGAGAGAAAAAAAAAGATTCTGGGTAAAATATAAGGAGTATCAGAATTCTTTGACCATAAAAACAGCCTTATCATATTTGGTGACCCTGCTGTATTTCTGTTACTGTTCATTTCATGTCAAAATAAAGTTGCTACAGTACAAAGCTGAGGAGATTAAACACCACCAGAGTCAATTTGGACAACATAACAGTAATTCTGGGTCAAATATAAGGAGTATTAGAATTCTTGACCATAAAAACAGCCTTATCATATTTGGTGACCCTGCTGTATTTCTGTTGCTGTTCATTTCATGTCAAAAATAGTTGCTACAGTACAAAGCTGAGGAGATTAAACACCACCAGAGTCAATTTGGAGAGAAATAAAATGATTTTGGGTAAAATATAAGGTATATTAGAATTCTTGACCATAAAAACAGCCTTATCATATTTGGTGACCCTGCTGTATTTCTGTTGCTGTTGATTTCATGTCAAAATAAAATTGTTACAGTACAAAGCTGAGATTAAACACCACCAGAGTCAATTTAGAGAGAAATAAAATGATTCTAGGTAAAATATAAGGAGTATTAGAATTCTTCGACCATAAAAAGAGCCTTATCATATTTGGTGACCCTGCTGTATTTCTGTTGCTGTTCATTTCATGTCAAAATAAAATTGTTACAGTACAAAGCTGAGGAGATTTAACACCACCAGAGTCAATTTGGACAACATAACAGTAATTCTGCAGGGTAAAATGTAAAGAGTACCAGAATTCTTGGCCATTAAAAAAAAAAAAAAAAAAAAAAAATATATATATATATATATATATATATATATATATATATATATATATATATATATACACACACACACACACACACACACACACACACACACACACACATATGTATGAGTGTGTGTGTGCGTGTAATATTATAATATTTTTATATAAATATTAAATATAATATTTACAGTATTAAGACAGATTTATGTACATTTGATTAATGTAAACAATATATACATGATTAATATATAATACATAAATGGATATACAGTGAGAAATGAACGTTTTGATAACGTGCATGGTTCTCGCACGTACTGTAGCCTAAATTTGACGCACATGTAAGCAACACGTGTATTCTGGGCGAGCAAGTAAGCATTTATGATCTGAATACGAATAAACAGCTATTATAAACAAAAGTTTTCTATACACTTTGCCATCGTTGGTTTAACAGGCATTTACGCAGTTTGCGTAGATTACGCAGCCACGCCCTCTAGGGTCACAGATTTCGATGGTCACAGAATATGGTGTAACACCGGCCAGTAACTATGACGTAGCGAGAAGTGACCAGTCAGAAGGGGCGGGACTCGTGACAAACTTCATCCTTGCTATCATTTTATATCATCCCACACTGATTGCTAATAGGGTAGAAAATATACCACCAGCCAAATGCAACAACAACAACAACAAAAAAAACTCTTCAAAAAAAAAAAGCACTTCATGTGTCATGACACTTCAACCTCATATAAATTCAACGCACTTCACCTGGGCCCTCTGCAAGCATGTGAGCATCGCAGACTCTTTGAGAGGGGCTTGGTGGAGGAGGGGGTGGCGGTGGTGGCGACAGGCAAAGAAAGCCACCCAAGGAAGGGGCGCAAGATGGCAGACAGTCCCGGGTCACCCCTGGTAAGTCAGTTCCTCTTTGGCTAGCCAAGGCATGAATGTGAACAGCAGGGCATGTGATGTTGGCTAACTGGCCTTACTGTCTCTCCTTTCCAGGAGGGAACCAGCAAGAGGACGCTGCCATGGCAGTCCGCAAAGGGGAAAAGCTAGGGGGCAACGCAGCTCGAACCAGCGGACGACTCTGAATCTCCCTGAAGAATTAACTCTGGGTATTAGCAAGCGTCTCCCGGGACGGCTCTGTCCTCTGAGCTGCATAAAAAGGTCAGCCGATGGCTGCCTGGGAGTGGGGCTTGACTTCTTAGAGAAAATTAAATTATGGCTATTACTTGCAGGTACCTCATAAAGGTTATTGACTTTGCTTACATGATGTAGTATCATACATATTACAAGCTGCATTTTGCAAAAAAACAACATGCAACCAAATTTAAGGTTATTCAGGCAAAAATTGGGTTACACTTATCCGGTCTAGATCTGGTCTATACTTCACCTATACTGAAATGACAGCTATTGCTTGCTGAGTAGTTCCTCATACAAAAGGGTTTTTAAGACTCTCCATGTTTGATTTTCTTTTTATACACACAATTATGCTGTCGAACTGTTGTATAAATGCAATATCACACTCATAGCAATGCATTATGGTTGTATATCGGCACTGATGGGGGCCTCGAGCCAAAACACGCCTCCCACCAGTGCTGATATACAGCCATACCGCACTGCTACGAGTGTGATATTGCTCATATATATACTGTATATATATATATATATATATATATATATATATATATATATATATATATACTGTATGTATATATATATATATATATATATACTGTATGTATATATATATATATATATATTATATATATATATATATATATATATATATATATATATATATATATATATATTATAGGTGAGCATAAATTAAGCTTTTAAATCAGATTAATCTCACTGTAATCTTGGAATTAATCTAGATTAATCTATATTAAAATGTAATAGTAATGTAACAGTAAAGGTACGCGCACGCACACACCGTGAAATGAGGAAGTATTTTCTTTCCATTAGGCGTGCATTATTAAATTCCATACCACACTCTCACCAGTCCTTACTCATTATTTGCGTCTAATACCCCAGTTTGTCACGGGGGCATGAATGAAATGTTCATGAGTTAAAGTGAAACTGCCGAACTGCAGTTAAAGTTACCCAAAATTACAGGAAACTCTTACATGAAAGCACTTCACGTAAACAGCCTAATTATATTATTGTCTATTAAGGTAAATAACTAGATTACTGATGTCCATGTAAACATAGTCAGAAGTGTCTTCGAAGTAAGTGAAAGATCCAGAAGGCCATCCTGCTGATTTGATTTAGAAAGGCACTTTTTTGTCAGATGGCTCACCTGTTTACTTTCAAAGCACCCGCTCCATTTTATGTGTATGTTTTACTTGAATGCATAAACTCTACAGGTGCCTGATAGTTAGATGTGTAGCTAACATTAATCAGATTCACTCTAGTGAACTGCATCCATGTAAGCATGTCACGTTTGATGTGGTAATTTCACAGTAAGAATACACACAGGTTCGAAGACTCGTTCTCGCCCCCTACGGTGCAATTCGACCAGGTATACCACTGCGCTAAAATATCAATGAGAAAGTCATCATGGCTTGTGTAGAATAGACCCTGCTCCCAACTCAACTTGGAGCATAGATTAACAGACATATTTTTAAAAAATTGCCCGATAAGAGTCTCTTGTCAATGCAGCACATTAACGCCGATAACGGCCCACCACCACTAATATATATATATATATATATATATATATATATATATATATATATATATATATTCTCTCTCTCTCTCTCTCTCTATATATATATATATATATATATATATATATATATATATATATATATATATATATATATATATAGAGAGAGAGAGAGAGAGAGAGAGAGAGAGAGAGAGAGAGATACAGTTGAAGTCAGAATTATTAGCCCCCCCTTTGATTTTTTTTCTTTTTTTTTAAATATTTTCCAAATTATGTTTAACAGAGCAAGAAAATTTTCACAGTATGTCTGATAATATTTTTTTCTTCCAGAGAAAGTCTTATTTGTTTTATTTTGACTAGAATAAAAGCAGCTTTTAATTTTTTAAATAACATTTTAAGGTCAAAATTATTAGCCCCTTCAAGCTATATATTTTTGTACACTATTGTCAGACAATAACTTGTCTAATTACCCTAACCTGCCTAGTTAACCTAATTAACCTAGTTAAGCCTTTAAATGTCACGTTAAGCTGAATAGAAGTGTCTTGAAAAATATCCAGTAAAATATTATTTAATGTCATCGTGGCAAAGATAAAAAATATCAGTTATTAGAAATGAGTTATTAAAACTATTATGTTTAGAAATGGGTTGAAAAAAATCTTCTCTCCGTTATACAGAAATTGAGGAAAAAAATAAACAGGCGGGCTAATAATTCAGGGGGCTAATAATTCTGACTTCAACTGTATGTATAGTTCTGTCTGGTTCTCAAATCGTCAATAACCAAATCCAGCTAATCGAGTAATCCACGTACAAAGAACGGACCCCAGTTCGACAAATATTGCAGCTGTTAGACAACATAATGGCTATTTTTTGGCAAGAATGTAGTTGTTTACATTGCATCTTTGCAGATTATTTATAAGGTTTGTGCCTATTTTAAATATTTATAATTTCTAAGATACAGCACGTCGGCAGCCATTAGCCTGTCATTGGGTGGAGCAAAGACTGTTGACGTTGTCCATCTACAACATGGCAACAAAAACCGCATAATAAGCCCTTAGAGGAGAAAAACTCCTAATTTCTAACTACAGTTGATAAAATCGTTATTAAACTGGTAAGTGGCATTCTAAGTCAATCTCTTTCTTTTGTATGTTGTAGTGCTGTATTTATACCATATAATACTAGTGTATTGAGTGTGAGATTAGATTTACATATCAGGAATGTATGTATTTTGTGTTGGACACTTTTGTATAATCCTGAGTTACTTATTAGTTGGCCATCTGTTTGTTTCTAATGAGTCCCCTGTTTTCATTACTGCAGATTAGTTCAGTAAAAAGAAAAAAAAAATGCATGCATGTATTAAGCGTTTTACCTTATCGCAGACACAACAGTAATCTGGCAGTGTTTGCGCTACTTTGGCTTTTTCGGGGTTAATTATTATGATCTCTCGATTGCAACAGAGAAATAGGAAGTCTCTGTAGACTGATGGCATTTCATGCCGTTCAGCCTTATAATCTTAAAATGTAAGCAAAATCATCTGTCATGAGTTAAAGTGAAACTGCCGAACTGCAGTTAAAGTTACCCAAAATTACAGGAAACTCTTACATGAAAGCACTTCACGTAAACAGCCTAATTATATTATTGTCTATTAAGGTAAATAACTAGATTACTGATGTCCATGTAAACATAGTCAGAAGTGTCTTCGAAGTAAGTGAAAGATCCAGAAGGCCATCCTGCTGATTTGATTTAGAAAGGCACTTTTTTGTCAGATGGCTCACCTGTTTACTTTCAAAGCACCCGCTCCATTTTATGTGTATGTTTTACTTGAATGCATAAACTCTACAGGTGCCTGATAGTTAGATGTGTAGCTAACATTAATCAGATTCACTCTAGTGAACTGCATCCATGTAAGCATGTCACGTTTGATGTGGTAATTTCACAGTAAGAATACACACAGGTTCGAAGACTCGTTCTCGCCCCCTACGGTGCAATTCGACCAGGTATACCACTGCGCTAAAATATCAATGAGAAAGTCATCATGGCTTGTGTAGAATAGACCCTGCTCCCAACTCAACTTGGAGCATAGATTAACAGACATATTTTTTAAAAATTGCCCGATAAGAGTCTCTTGTCAATGCAGCACATTAACGCCGATAACGGCCCACCACCACTAATATATATATATATATATATATATATATATATATATATATATATATATATATATATATATATATATATTCTCTCTCTCTCTCTCTCTCTCTCTATATATATATATATATATATATATAGAGAGAGAGAGAGAGAGAGAGAGAGAGATACAGTTGAAGTCAGAATTATTAGCCCCCCCTTTGATTTTTTTTCTTCTTTTTTAAATATTTTCCAAATTATGTTTAACAGAGCAAGAAAATTTTCACAGTATGTCTGATAATATTTTTTTCTTCCAGAGAAAGTCTTATTTGTTTTATTTCGACTAGAATAAAAGCAGCTTTTAATTTTTTAAATAACATTTTAAGGTCAAAATTATTAGCCCCTTCAAGCTATATATTTTTGTACACTATTGTCAGACAATAACTTGTCTAATTACCCTAACCTGCCTAGTTAACCTAATTAACCTAGTTAAGCCTTTAAATGTCACTTTAAGCTGAATAGAAGTGTCTTGAAAAATATCCAGTAAAATATTATTTAATGTCATCGTGGCAAAGATAAAAAATATCAGTTATTAGAAATGAGTTATTCAAACTATTATGTTTAGAAATGGGTTGAAAAAAATCTTCTCTCCGTTATACAGAAATTGAGGAAAAAAATAAACAGGCGGGCTAATAATTCAGGGGGCTAATAATTCTGACTTCAACTGTATATATAGTTCTGTCTGGTTCTCAAATCGTCAATAACCAAATCCAGCTAATCGAGTAATCCACGTACAAAGAACGGACCCCAGTTCGACAAATATTGCAGCTGTTAGACAACATAATGGCTATTTTTTGGCAAGAATGTAGTTGTTTACATTGCATCTTTGCAGATTATTTATAAGGTTTGTGCCTATTTTAAATATTTATAATTTCTAAGATACAGCACGTCGGCAGCCATTAGCCTGTCATTGAGTGGAGCAAAGACTGTTGACGTTGTCCATCTACAACATGGCAACAAAAACCGCATAATAAGCCCTTAGAGGAGAAAAACTCCTAATTTCTAACTACAGTTGATAAAATCGTTATTAAACTGGTAAGTGGCATTCTAAGTCAATCTCTTTCTTTTGTATGTTGTAGTGCTGTATTTATACCATATAATACTAGTGTATTGAGTGTGAGATTAGATTTACATATCAGGAATGTATGTATTTTTGTGTTGGACACTTTTGTATAATCCTGAGTTACTTATTAGTTGACCATCTGTTTGTTTCTAATGAGTCCCCTGTTTTCATTACTGCAGATTAGTTCAGTAAAAAGAAAAAAAAAATGCATGCATGTATTAAGCGTTTTACCTTATCGCAGTGTGGGATTATAAATTTATATAATCTAGTTTCAAATGAACAATAATCTACATATAACTGAAAAGTTATATTCTTTGGTTTTTAATTATATCATTTCATTAACAGCCCAGCTATCTTTCTGACTACTGGCTGAGCCAGTGATGCAAATGCAACAGGCAGGTTTTCAATGACTCTGCCTTTGTCTTAGGGTGATACTTTCAGGCCAAAGAAACCCCTTTGCTGATTAACTTGTGTGGCAGGTTTTCTAACACCTATATGCTGGTCAACCCAATACCTAATTTGCATGCTTTGTTTAGGCATCTCCCCTCCTCCTAAGAATACAATATAGACAGGACATCTTTGTTTTCAAATCAGACTTGTGATAAATCTAGCAGAGTGCAGACCTCCAATAGGCTCTGCAGACACATGGACATCTTGAAGACGCTGTTTGACTGCAGATAAACCAACAGGTCTCAATAAAGGAATTCTGCTTGTTTCGAGTCTCCTGGACTGGGTTCTCTCTTCTATCCAACATTTATTTGTTTACAACAACTTGGTGCCGTGACCCGGATAGAGACTGAAATCACCAAATTCTGAACAACTTGGTGCCGTGAGCCGGATAGAGACTGAAATCACCAAATTCTCAAAAATTTGCCACAGAAGATGGAAATCCACCTGAAATTCAACTTGAACCTTCAAGCTCAAGAAAACTTCACTTCAGACGGAATCTTCTGCTCAAAGGCAATTTGAAGTCACTCAGCGGACGTCACAAATTCTCAACTATTTGCTGACTGCAACCCTGATGAACATTGAAGCAACCTGAAAACAAAGATCCGACTTCACTCCAGACTGAATCTTTTCAGCTCAACCTCAATTTGGTGAGTTTCACTCTAAAAAAGAACCATACAGACCAGTCTATACACATGGTCATCCTCTGCTCCGCCAGAGAAGAGTTAACAAACAGCTGCAGGGTTTGTTTAACAGAAAGTTATCCTCTATTTCAATAGAGAAGTAAAAGTTTATCCTCTGTTCAACCAGAGAAGTTTAGCGATACAAGCTAATTTATGTTATCCTTTGTTCAGGCAAGGAGTGTTAGCCACATGTGCTAATATTGTTACCCTCTGTTTTGGCAGAGAAGAAATTACTACACTTTCATCAGAAAAGTTTTAGTATTTTTACTTTGTGATAACAAACTCACAAAATGTTCAGAAAGAATACTAAACTGATTCCCACAACTGGAAAAGGTAGTTTAGCGACTCCTTTATTGTCAGATCAGGATTTCAAATCGCTGCTAAGACAGCACATGGACTCAATAACAGAGTCAGTCAGACTAAATTTGACAAAGAAATTTAGCATAGACCCAGATAATGTTTGGACATTAGATGAATGCAAGAAAGTGCTTGACGCATGCATTCGCAAAAATAATGTAAAAGGCATTATCTGCTGCTACAGAGAATTCAGTTTATCTCGAGCTAAACAACAAGCTCAGGCTAAATCAGAATTAGAGAAACAGATCCACGAGCTTCAGGCTAAGATAAACTCATTAACAAAACAACTGAACCTCAAGAAATCAAAAACTGACATTGAAGAAGTTAGTCAGCCTGATAACAAACATCCTGACTTACAAACTGTCTTTGAAACAGACATTCCCATTCAGTCAGTAAATGATATGCCTATAGGTTCAGTGGAGGTTTGTGGTGCTAGGACAAGCTCTAAGAGAACTGAGAGTTTACACAACAACACTTCTGTTGTTCAAATTCAAACCGTTTCCAGAACACTAGGACCTAAAGAAATAGACAGACTGTCTCAAAGCTTACCTTCAGCACGCACACATTTTTCAGAGTTTAGCAGAGCACTGATCAGCAAAATGCGTCTTTATGACATGTCATTAACAGAAGTCACCCAGCTAATGTCTCAAATTCTCACAGAATCTGAATTCAACAGTTTTGAGCGTGCTGTGACCTCTGAATTACAACATGCCAGTAAGGATGATTTGAGAGAGGGTGTTTTGAAAGCTCTAAAGAACATTGTTGGCCCAAAGATCGACTGGTCAAAAGTGACTTGTTGTGTGCAAAGGAAAGATGAATCTGTGAATGAATTCACTGAGAGATTTTGTCAATCCGCCATAACTTACAGTGGATTAGCTGATAATTCGGACAGTGTGCTAAATGATAAGGGGCCCCTAGTCCGCATCTGGTCGGATGGCCTTGCAGCTGAATACAGGAAAGCTTTGCCATTTCTTAATATCACCTGGTCTACCACCACTCTCAGAAATAATCTGAACAGTTTAGCTTTGTGGGAAAGAGACTCTGATACCAAAGATAGAGTCAGAATTGAAGCAGCCGCCACTAAGGTGAACACAGAGAAGACATCAAATCATAAATGTCTTAGGAAAAATATCTGTTGTAAATACTGTGGTAAAAAAGGACATTGGATGAGGGAATGTAGGAAAAATAAAAAGAACTTTAAAGAAATGAACAGGGTAAATCAACTTCTGAACAGTTTGCTAGTTGCCCTCAACATACCCCTCCCCTCATCACTGAATCCATTGAGCTGTCCACAAAGGTGCTAACCATTTTTGGCTGTGAGTGCTTAATGTTCCAGTTAGTTTACAATTAAGATGAAAGACTCTTTGTAAAATGACACAAAGGAAACTTCTTCCTTTTTATTGGGGAACTCTGCTCAAGTCCACTCACAGCCTTGAATGTGTTTACACATATTCCAATCACCACCCATTCAATGTTATGATGTCTGATAGGACTGATGTTTATTGAATGATAGTTTGAGTCTCACATTTTAAAGTTTGTCCACCACACTCAGGGACAGAACAGGACACACAAACCAGTGAGGAGCCCAGGGCAGAACTGAAAGCAACAGGCTTCAGGGGCCGCACCCTGTGGTGAAGACTCCCCTATTTTCCCCATCTATTAGTCCTTCCTCACCTCACTGTTTTATAGGTGTCATAACTTTAAGTTTAGGAGACAGAAAATACACAACCACTATACGATCACCTGAATAACTAGACACATGAACTGTATGATCATACCAGTCTATGCATGAATACTGCTGGTCTGCTGTTTCCTTGTTTTCTTGTGTGCAGGTAAACATATAAACACTTCATATTCTCAAGAAACACTATGATCCAGAGCATCACTACAGCGATCCATGAATGACAGGAAGTCATCAGATCAACTCTGCACTGGAGAAGAACTACAAGAAACAGACCTCACAAAAGACTGCACACTATTCACAAGCCATGGCCTTTCAGAAGATCTACAGTTTAACTACATGATTTTTTTTGTGTCATCATGTAGGATTTATGACATTCCAACTGATTGTCATAAACATGTGAACAGTTTTGAAATCTACAATTACATCTACGTAGATATTGAAAATGACACAGAATAAGTTAAATGTGCCTGTAACTTTTTCAAGTTACATGACTGGAAGTTGGGGCCTATGTTATCAAACAGAAGCCATTGAAGGGATTTAGGAAGGTTTTAAATTTATATTTGTGTGAGAGTTTTTAAATAACTCTCAAAGGGGGAACTGTGGGATTATAAATTTATATAATCTAGTTTCAAATGAACAATAATCTACATATAACTGAAAAGTTATATTCTTTGGTTTTTAATTATATCATTTCATTAACAGCCCAGCTATCTTTCTGACTACTGGCTGAGCCAGTGATGCAAATGCAACAGGCAGGTTTTCAATGACTCTGCCTTTGTCTTAGGGTGATACTTTCAGGCCAAAGAAACCCCTTTGCTGATTAACTTGTGTGGCAGGTTTTCTAACACCTATATGCTGGTCAACCCAATACCTAATTTGCATGCTTTGTTTAGGCATCTCCCCTCCTCCTAAGAATACAATATAGACAGGACATCTTTGTTTTCAAATCAGACTTGTGATAAATCTAGCAGAGTGCAGACCTCCAATAGGCTCTGCAGACACATGGACATCTTGAAGACGCTGTTTGACTGCAGATAAACCAACAGGTCTCAATAAAGGAATTCTGCTTGTTTCGAGTCTCCTGGACTGGGTTCTCTCTTCTATCCAACATTTATTTGTTTACAACAACTTGGTGCCGTGACCCGGATAGAAGAATTCACCTAAATCAAGCTTGACTCTTCATTTTTTAACAAATATCTGACTTCACACAAGACTGAATCGTTCCAGTTCCAGCAACTTAAAGTTAAACAGCTGAGGTCACATATTCTCAACAGCTTGGAGACTGCAACCCTGATGGAAGTTGAATTTACCTGAAATCTGACTGAGACATCAAGCTCAAGAAAGATCATACTTCTCTCCAGACTGAATCTTTTCAATTCAACCACGATTTGGTGAGTTTTTCACTCTATAAAAAGAACCACAAAAACCAGTACATCTAGTTACCCTCTGTGCCGTCAGAGAAGAGTTAACAAACAGCTGTGGGTTTAGTTAGCTAAGTTATCCTTTAAATTTTATTTTAGAGATGAATAAGTAATCCTCTGTTGTTTTCAGGCAGGGAAGTTTAGCCTTTTTGTGCTAAAATTTTTGTATCCTCTGTTTTCAGGCAGGGAAGTAAGATTTTGTGCTGAATCTGTATCCTCTGTAAAACAGAGAAGATTAACCTTACGTGTTAATATTTGTTTGTTTTTGTTTAGCATGAAGTGCTAGTAATTTTGTGTTTCTGCTCTGCATTGCCAGGGAAGTTTAGGCTTTTTGTGCCAAAATTTTGCAATCCTCTGTTTTTTTTCAGGCAGGGAAGTAAGCCTTTGTGCTGAATCTGTATCCTCTGTAAAGCAGAGAAGATTAACATTACGTGTTAATATTGTGTTTTGTTTGTTTTTTGCTTAGCGTGAAGTGCTAATAGTTTGTGTTTGTCCTCTGCATTACCAGGGAAGGTTAACTATTGTTAACATATAGTCTGTTGATCCTAGAAGTTTAGTGTTTTGTTTGTGTAGTAACTGAGAAACTCACAAAATGTTTAAGAAGAACGCTAAACTGATCCCCACAAATAAAAAAGGTGGTCTTGCGACTCCTTTGTGGTCAGATGAAGAATTTAAATCATTGTTAGGAGTACAGATGGACCTAATAGTCACTGAGAAAGTTAGGCAAGAGCTAACTCAGAAATATGAGATCCATCCAGACAAGACTTGGTCTGTAGATGAGTGTAAAAAAGTGCTAGGTGCCAGTATCCGTAAAAACAATGTAAAAGGCATTATCTGCTGTCACAGAGAATTTGCTTTATCCTTAGCCACACAACAAGCTAAGCGCAACTCAGAGCTAGAGGAACAGAACAAACAGCTCCGTGCTAGAGTAGCATCTCTGACAAAGAAACTGAACCGCAACAAAGCTTCAGATAAAGCTAATGTAGAAGAAATCAGTGAGTCTGATAATATTTATCCAGACTTACAAACTTTCTTTGAAACAGAGGTACCTGTAGACTCAGTGAATGTTTGTGGTGCTAGGAGAAAATCACAGAGAATTGAGGAAATTGAAAGTGTTTCTACCAATGCTTCCGTTGTCCGAGTTCAAACTGTTGCCAAAGCCCTAGGACCTAAAGACATTGAAAGACTGTCTCAGAGTTTACCTTCAGCCCGCACAAATTTTTCTGAGTTTAGGAGAACACTAATCAGCAAAATGCGTCTTTATGACATGTCGTTGACAGAAATTACACAGCTTATGTCTCAAATTCTAACAGAATCTGAATTCAACAGTTTTGAATCTGCTGTTTCTGATCTGCAACATGCCAGTAAAGATGATTTGAGAGAGGGTGTTTTGAAAACTCTAAAAAATATTATGGGACCCAAAATAGATTGGTCTAGAGTGACTAACTGTGCTCAAAAGAAGGATGAATCTGTGAATGAATTCACTGAGAGATTTTGTCAATCCGCCATAATTTACAGTGGATTAGCTGATAATTCGGACAGTGTGCTAAATGATAAGGGACCCCTAGTCCGCATCTGGTCGGATGGCCTTGCAGCTGAATACAGAAAAGCTTTGCCATTTCTTAACATCACCTGGTCTACCACCACTCTCAGAAATAATCTGAACAGTTTAGCTTTGTGGGAAAGAGACTCTGATACCAAAGATAGAGTCAGAATTGAAGCAGCCGCCACTAAGGTGAACACAGAGAAGACATCAAATCATAAATGTCTTAGGAAAAATATCTGTTGTAATTACTGTGGTAAAAAAGGACATTGGATGAGGGAATGTAGGAAAAATAAAAAGAACTTTAAAGAAATGAACAGGGTAAATCAACTTCTGAACAGTTTGCTAGTTGCCCTCAACATACCCCTCCCCTCATCACTGAATCCATTGAGCTGTCCACAAAGGTGCTAACCATTTTTGGCTGTGAGTGCTTAATGTTCCAGTTAGTTTACAATTAAGATGAAAGACTCTTTGTAAAATGACACAAAGGAAACTTCTTCCTTTTTATTGGGGAACTCTGCTCAAGTCCACTCACAGCCTTGAATGTGTTTACACATATTCCAATCACCACCCATTCAATGTTATGATGTCTGATAGGACTGATGTTTATTGAATGATAGTTTGAGTCTCACATTTTAAAGTTTGTCCACCACACTCAGGGACAGAACAGGACACACAAACCAGTGAGGAGCCCAGGGCAGAACTGAAAGCAACAGGCTTCAGGGGCCGCACCCTGTGGTGAAGACTCCCCTATTTTCCCCATCTATTAGTCCTTCCTCACCTCACTGTTTTATAGGTGTCATAACTTTAAGTTTAGGAGACAGAAAATACACAACCACTATACGATCACCTGAATAACTAGACACATGAACTGTATGATCATACCAGTCTATGCATGAATACTGCTGGTCTGCTGTTTCCTTGTTTTCTTGTGTGCAGGTAAACATATAAACACTTCATATTCTCAAGAAACACTATGATCCAGAGCATCACTACAGCGATCCATGAATGACAGGAAGTCATCAGATCAACTCTGCACTGGAGAAGAACTACAAGAAACAGACCTCACAAAAGACTGCACACTATTCACAAGCCATGGCCTTTCAGAAGATCTACAGTTTAACTACATGATTTTTTTTGTGTCATCATGTAGGATTTATGACATTCCAACTGATTGTCATAAACATGTGAACAGTTTTGAAATCTACAATTACATCTACGTAGATATTGAAAATGACACAGAATAAGTTAAATGTGCCTGTAACTTTTTCAAGTTACATGACTGGAAGTTGGGGCCTATGTTATCAAACAGAAGCCATTGAAGGGATTTAGGAAGGTTTTAAATTTATATTTGTGTGAGAGTTTTTAAATAACTCTCAAAGGGGGAACTGTGGGATTATAAATTTATATAATCTAGTTTCAAATGAACAATAATCTACATATAACTGAAAAGTTATATTCTTTGGTTTTTAATTATATCATTTCATTAACAGCCCAGCTATCTTTCTGACTACTGGCTGAGCCAGTGATGCAAATGCAACAGGCAGGTTTTCAATGACTCTGCCTTTGTCTTAGGGTGATACTTTCAGGCCAAAGAAACCCCTTTGCTGATTAACTTGTGTGGCAGGTTTTCTAACACCTATATGCTGGTCAACCCAATACCTAATTTGCATGCTTTGTTTAGGCATCTCCCCTCCTCCTAAGAATACAATATAGACAGGACATCTTTGTTTTCAAATCAGACTTGTGATAAATCTAGCAGAGTGCAGACCTCCAATAGGCTCTGCAGACACATGGACATCTTGAAGACGCTGTTTGACTGCAGATAAACCAACAGGTCTCAATAAAGGAATTCTGCTTGTTTCGAGTCTCCTGGACTGGGTTCTCTCTTCTATCCAACATTTATTTGTTTACAACAGCAGACACAACAGTAATCTGGCAGTGTTTGCGCTACTTTGGCTTTTTCGGGGTTAATTATTATGATCTCTCGATTGCAACAGAGAAATAGGAAGTCTCTGTAGACTGATGGCATTTCATGCCGTTCAGCCTTATAATCTTAAAATGTAAGCAAAATCATCTGTTATGTTAACCCTTTAGATATTACACTAGAGAATCATTCAAATACTAGCTCTACAGTAACGTTGATGACTTCAAGCAATGGTTTCTACTGTTTTGACATCAACTGCAGATGTGAAGGAATGGCAGAAGAAAGAAGTTCCTCATACAAAAAAATTTTTAGACTCTCCGTGTTTGATTTTCTGTTTTATATACATGATTATGCTGTCGAACTGTTGTATAAAGACAATATCACACTCGTAGCAGTGCGATTTGGCTATATACCGTCACTGGTGGGACACCAATGCATGCAAAACATAATTTAAAATAACTGCTAATAATAAGTTTAGTGAAACCATTGTTATTAATGTATGTAGCACAGCTAAAAGGGGTTATAGGCAGTCTGCTCTGTCATATGTAACAGGCCCTTTAACAGTTACAAATGTACTATAAATCATGGCTACTTCTATAAGCAGAATCCCTTTTATAGTCAAATAGTGTCAGGCTTGTTGGATCTAGGACTGCACAGTATACACACACACACACACACACACACACACACACACAAACACACACACACACACACACACACACACACACACACACACACACACACACACACACACACACACACACACACACACACACACACACACTATATGTTAATAATGAGCCCTATCGATGCAAGAATTTTATTTAAAGATTTTTATATTCCTTGACAGCTCAGATCTACTTAACCCCTTTAGAAATCATACACAATGTTTAATAATTCCAACAATTTAATTCTTAGGAAGGTCTACATTTCAGAAAGGTGTATTAAATACACTACATTTCCTGACTACTGACACACTTGGCTTGTATGGTGTGGCCGTTTATGAAGAGTTTTTGAAGAATGGCGGTAGCTCGTTCTGCTCCAGTGAAATCGGCATATAGCAGGAAAGCTTTGCGCTTTGCTCCCTGCCATTTGATTTGCAAAGGAACAACTTCCTGTTCTCTGAGCAGGCCCTTCAACTCACTCACACGTAATACAGGAGGAATGTCACTCAGGTATACAGTGGTGGGAGGACTTTTAGGAAATTTGTGTTCAAATCCAGAACACCGGTCAGAATTCGAATCGAAACATTTACATTCCAAGTCAGCTTTAGGATGAGGTTGCCATTGTAGCTCTTTGGACTTCTTATATTCATCCTCTCCAGTATGTATTAATTTCAAAGCAACATCTTTTCCAGCTTCCTGCTCCAGTGTTCTTAGTTTCGTCAGAATGGGTATTTTCTTCAGTACTTCTTTGTGTAACTGAAAACATTGGTAGGTTATATGAGTTTAGTAAATATATAGAGACCATCTGAATAAAGCTTAGTGATTCATGTTACATAGGTAAAAACAGGGGTGTCCAAACTCGGTCCTGGAGGGTTTAGCTCCAGCCCTAACACACCTGAACCAGCTAATTAACTTCTGGCTAGATATACTAGAAACTTCCTGACAGGTGTGTTGAGGCATGTTGGAGCTAAACTCAGCAGGACACCGACCCTCCAGAACTAAGTTTGGACACCCCTGGGTAAGATAATTCTCAGGATCTCAGATCACATTGAAAACATAAAGCTGACATGCAGTCCCTGAATATAAAACAAAACAACCGGATGCTATGGGAACACCCCCAAGATGTAACGACTGTCAAAGGGCACATGTAGGAATTCCAGAGTGGCACTGAAACCACTTTCCTTGAGGCACTGCATCTACTGGGACCATTGCGCCAAAATTCCTATATAGAAACAATATTGTAAAAAATATCTGTTAATTAACAGTCTCTGTATTTTGTGATTGATAATGTTTTCCATTTATTTACAATTGTGAATTGTAGCATAGGACCATTGGGATCATGGGATCTCTGCTCTTTTGACTTTTGAGATTGAAAATTCAACTATAAAATTTTAACAAAGTGACTTTATTGACATTTTATTAGTTTGGAAATAATGTAATACATAAGGAATAATATATATAGAAATAAGTCTGTAAAATAACAGTAAATTGAGAAAAAGTTTAGATTTAAATGTTTTTTTTTTAAATTGTAAATCAAAAAATAGGTTTAGATTTTTTATTACTTTCATGAAAAGCACAAGATGAGACAGAGTCTAATATTTTCACTGTTTTTCTATGTAGATGTGGATTAACGGATGTGCATGACTTGCATCTTTTGTTGCACCTTGCACATGAGTACTGTGTACATGAAAAGTGTGTCAAGATAAAACAGTTTCAACTTTTACAGCAGTGGACTAATAAAAAGAACCTAAAGGCGACGCAAGCGTTGCAAGCTTCTGTGTAGCAAGTTGGCATGACAATGGCAACATGGCAGAACTGCCTCTAAAAGCTGCTTAAGTAGACCCTCAAGGAGACCCTCCAACCTGAAAGAATTGTAGCTCACCGCTAAAGATGAACAGGAAAAAATACCAGTGGAGGCATGGAAAAAGCTGGTCAGAAATTATAGCAAGTGCATAGCAAGGCTTTTCTATTGGTTAGTGAGATAGGCATGAATAATTTTGGACATGCCATTTGTTCAAAAGGTAACTAAAAGCTGAGAAAAATTCCCACAATGATGCCTCTTGTACATCATCTTAATATCTTTTGGGAGAAGCCTGGATCATTTCCAGTTTCCGGTCCAAAAATGAAAACTTGCTGGTTGAATAAAAGTAACTTTAAGTCAGAATTTGCCAGTGGTATGAATAATTTCAGACTTCTCTGAATATAGAAATCTGACAATTAACATTACATTAGCTTACTACTACCATGTGGAAAGGCTGTCATCAAAATCAAGGAACACCTTTTATTCTAGGGTTGGTGACTTTGTTTACATGGACATCAGTATTCTAACTATTTGACTTAATCTGATTAAGACAATAATATGATTAAGGTGTTTACATGAGTTGCTTTTTGAATGTTACTTTCATGATCCCGTATTACATGTTATAGCACATAATTCGATTAATGTCATTGCGTCACCACACTATCCAAGTTTCCTGTAATTTCATTTTTTGACTTAAACTGCAGTTTGTCAGTTTCACTTTCATTCAGCAACATGTTTTTCATGCCCCGTGACAAACTGAGGTATTGGATGAGAGTATGAAGTAAGGAATTTGGTACTGCACACCGAATAGAAAGAAAAAAACTTTGCATTTCATGACACGGCTGTCTGTGGTGCTTTAAGGTAATCAAAAATGGCTGTTTACATGGTAGACACTTAATCAGAATATTGTCTTAATCATTTTAAAATTGGAGTATTGGTGTCCATGTAAACGTTATCCGTAACAGTGCCAGATGATGTTGCAAGCTGTCAAAGACAGTGCATTCCTCTGCTTTGCCCTCAAATGTTTCATAAAGTTTGATGTGTTTCCCCCTTACATGCAACTTTTGTAAAGCATCTGCTTCACGTTGCTGTGTCAGAATCCTTGCTTGTAAAATATAGCCACACTTTAGAATGCTTAGACAAATTTGATGAACACAACGGTGTCTGTATCCCTTAAAGTTGTTTAGAATCAAATGTTTATAGATGGTTTGACATAACTCGTGCCTTGGATGTACTCCTTGATGCTTCTTACGTCCTTGTCACAGCACCAGTGGCACCGAAATTAGGCACTGAAATTCATATGCTGATACATGGGTACCGCTGCCATAATGGTACCGGGTTTCGGTACCCAAACCTAGGGTACATAGTCCTGTGTGTTGGGTTTCGTTGGTGCTAGTTGTTTGTTTGTCAGCTTGGTGTGTCCCGGCCCTAAAACTAAAATAGGCTGCCAAAAACAACAGAGTTCCAAGACAAAAATTATTGCTGAGCGAAAAGAACATAAAGGCTTGTCTCAGTTTTGCCAGAAAACATTTTGATGATAACCAAAGACTATTGGGAAAAAAACTCTGTGGACTAATGAGACAAAAGTTTAACTTTTTGGAAGGTTTGTTTCCCATTATGTGTAGCATAAAGTTAACACCACATTTCAGAAAAAGAACATCATATAAACAGCAAAATGTGGTGGTGGTGGTAGTGGGATGCTTTGGGGATTTTTTGGTGCTTCAGGCCCTGGAATACTTGCTGTGACAAATGGAAGCATGAATTCTGCGGTTTACCAAAATATCTTGAAGAAGAATGTCCAGCCATCTGTTAGTAACTTCAAGCTGAATTGAACTTGGGTTGTCCATGATCACCAGCAAGTCTACTTCTAAATGGCTGAAGAAAAACAAAAATGAAGACTTTGGAGTGACCTGAATCCTACTGAGATGTGGTGGAATGCCCTCAAAAATGCAGTTTATTCTCAGGAACCCTCCACTGTGGCTAAATTACAACAATGCTGCAAAGATAAGTGAGCCAAAATTCCTCCACAGAGCTTTAACAAACTCATTGCAAGTTATTGAGAATGATTGATTGCCGTTGTTGCTGCCAAGGATGGCCCAACCAGTTATCATTAATGCATTAACATAGTAATATGTTTAGTTAACAATAAAAAAGATAAAATAATGTGTGCATGAATCTATATATATGCTTAAATAATGTTTACATCTGGGGGTTGTTCCCATTGAATAAATAGAGTAAATATATGAACACATCCATACTCATTTCTAAATTTGATTTACACAATATAGATAGAAAGTATAGATCTTGCAACCCAAAAGGTTTCAGTACTGATTAATTGATAAGCACACTTAAGCTAAAACTATTAAAACTGTTACACAGTCCCAAAAAGATAACAAATATAAATGAATACCATCGACCAAATGATGCCTTGTGGTTTGGGGCGTTTACATTCAGTTTTGATGATTCTTGTTGTTGTTATAATAAGGTCAACTGTGAGGTCATGTCTTTCAATGAGTTCCTCTGGAATGTCCATTACCTAAACACAAAAAACAGATGAAAAATAATAAAACTGAATATTAGTTTAATTGTATTTATGGATTTATTCACACACACGCACGCACGCATGCACACACGCACACGCACACACACGCACACACACGCACACACACACACACGCACACACACACGCACACACACACACACACACACACACACACACACACACACACACACACACACACACACACACACACACACACACACACACACAAATATATTTATTAAAAAATGTGAACAGTATTTCCTTAGACCAGTTAAAACCCTTCTGAATTTTTCTCATGCTTCCCCCTGCTGACCAGCTTTATGGAGATGCTGATTTAATTTTCCAGCAGAACTAATAAACTAAAAAGTACTAATACTTGGTTTAAGGACCTTGGTATCCCCATGTTTAATTAGCCAGCAAATCTATATAAAGTATTATGAAAAGGGAGATGTGAAATACCAGACCCAACAACTCAGAAGTGCTGAAGGCTGCTATCAGCGGAACCTGGGCTTCCATAACAACTCAGCACAACTGATTCACAGACTGATCGGTTCCATGCCATGTCACATTAGCCTGACCACAAGTAATTCATGCAAAGGAAGCCCCAAAGTATTGAGTGCTGTACATGTTCATACTTTTCAGTAGTCCAACATTTCGTGTTAAAATGCTTTTTTTCTATATTGGTCTTAGATAATGGTCACATTTTCTGAGATACTAAATTTTGGGTTTTCATTAGCTGTACACCATAATCATCAAAATTAAAAGAAATAAACACTTGAAATATATCAGTATATGTGTAATTATTTTTTTTACTAAAAAAAATTAAAATTATGGTAGATGACTCTAGAAAAAGCTTTTACTTTACAATTTTTTTAATCATTTATTGAACAATATAATTAAAGTTAACATCAATTCATATTTTATATACTTGTACTGAATTGCATTAATATATTTATTTTGATCATTTGTTTTTTAGCATGAATTTAAGATTTGCATTATGTAATTACATTACATTAGCTTACTTACAACATGGGGCTTGTTACTACGTTTACATGGACATCAGTAATCTAATTATTTGCCTTAATCTGAATAAGACAATAATATGATTAAGGTGTTAACGTGTTGCTTTTTGAATGTTCCTTTCATGATCCCATTTTACATGTTATAGTACATAGATTAATTGATATTCACATTTAGACCAGAGTTTCTTGTAATTTTGGGCGTTTAATTTTTCAACATTAACTGCAGTTTAGCAGTTTTACCTTTATTCAGCAACATATTGTTCATGCCCAATGACAAACTGAGGTACTGGATGAAAATCTAAAGTAAAGCCTGGTGGAAGAGTGTTGTTTTTAGGGACTGTGATATCACACGCTGAATGGAAAAAAACCCTCCGCATTTTGTGATGCGGGTGTCTGTGGTCCCTTAAGGTAATCAAAAACCGCTGTTAACATGGTAGACTGTTAATCAGAGTATTGTCCTAATCATATTAAAATCGGAGTATTGGTGTCCATGTAAATGTACTCAGTGAAAGTGCCAGATGATGTCATAAGCTGTCAAAGATGGTACATTCCTCTGCTTTAAGTTGATTCCATGAGCCCTCAAATGTTTCATTAAGTTAAGAAAGCAACAAGAATAAATGCCTAACATCGCCGACGTTGTTTGTATCCTTCAAAGTTGTTTAAAATTAAATGTTTAGAGATGGTGACACAATGTGTACCTTTGATTTGTGCCCTTGATGCTACTGGTTTCGGTACCCAACCCTACTAATTACTAAAATAAACTTTTCGATGATATTGTAATTTTTTTGAGATGCTGCGTGTGCTGTGTGTCTGTGTGTGTGTGTGTATATACAAGGGGGGAAATAAGTATTTAACACCTCGTGTTTTTCCTGGGAATAATATTTCTAAGGGAGATGTTAACATAGAATTGAACCAGATTTTGGGAAAAATCCAAACAATACAAACATAAAAATAAAACTATAAAAATCTGAAAAATTAGGTTTGTGTAATAGCAATGGAATGACACAAGGAGAAAGTACTGAACTACTGAAATTTAATACTTTATATAAAAGGCTTTTTGGTCATGGCAGCTTCAGGATGCTACTCATATGGAGAATGAAGTCACGCATTGCTCAGGTGTGATTTTTTTCACAGACTTCAACATAGTGTAAAAATCTTGATGGTTCTGTTGGTCTTGTTTATCAGATCTGATTTTTATTTTGTATTTTCTTTTGGACTCAAGTCAGGTGATTGGCTGGGCCATTCTACAGCTTGATTTTCTTTCTCTGAAATCATTTGAGAGTCCTTGGCAGTGTTTTGGATCATTGTCTTGCTGAAATGTCTACGCTAGTTTCATCATCATCATCCTGGTAATGTAGATGTTGGACTGAAGTAGCTAATATTAGTTTACAATGACAAAGGACAGTGTTGCGATCGCCAGTGGTGTTTTCTCCACTGGAGATTAGTTCCGGTATTTCTAATTAACTACAACTCCCAGAACCCTTTGCACTCATTAACCCTTGCAACAGCTGACAATAATCTGGACACTCACACACAGACACAGCTGTAGGTCATGATGGAATAATTACATAGACATAGACATATATATATATATATATATATATATATATATATATATATATATATATATATATATATATATATATATATATATATATATATATATATATATATATATATATATTAGTGGTGGGCCGTTATCGGCATTAACGTGATGCGTTAACGCGAGACTCTTATCGCGCGATAAAAAAAAATAACGCCGTTAATCTATTCTCAAAGTTGGGTGAGAGCTGGGTCTTTTCTACGCAAGCTATGATGACTTTCACCTTGATAGTTTAGCGCGGATGTATACCTGACCGGTGAGCCGTCTGGGAAAGAAGTGCCCTTTTGAATCAAATCAGCAGGATGCCTGACTCTAACTGCAGTTGAGCAGTTTCACTTTAACTCACGAACATTTAATTCATGCCTTCGTGACAAACTGGGGTATTAGACGCAAATAAATGAGTAAGGACAGATGAGAGTGTTATGGAATTTAATAACGCACGCCAAATGAGAAGAAAACAAACTTCCGTATTTCGCGATGTGTGTTTGTGTGTGTGTGTGTGTGCGTCTGTGCGGTCCTTTACTGACAGCCGCCTGTGTGGATCTTGTCGGAAAATATGGCGAAAAGTCCTACATGACGGGAATAGTTTGTCAGTATTGCCACTAATATCTGCATACTCCACGTCTCAATTCCATTTCTGTTTAGTTCAGTTATGACTTTAGTCGCATTAATCAAAAAACGCCGTTTACATGGTAGACTTTTAATTAGAGTATTGTTTTAATCATATTAAAATCGTATTAAAGTATTGTTGCCCATGTAAACATACTCAATGTTTGACACCGTCAGGGCTCTATGAACTTGCCTTTGCGAAGCAGCATTTTCTGTATGTACGTACATCAAAAGCAAGTATGAAATCACTGTTTGGAGCTTATGTAGGCCTACAGTTCAACATTCATGTTTAACTGAATAAACAGTTAGTAAACACAAGTACATCTTATTAAACATCATTTATTTTCATCACCAATTATCATAGTAGAACAGTTTCTCAAGCAGTTTGTGATGCATTTTGGAAACAGGAGATGAGCCCCTGGTGTAATGCGTCACTTGGCATGAGAAACCCGTTCTCAAAGACTTATTATTTGGGTAGCACACATATTCTGAATGCCTTCGGCAGAATTCAAATGAATTATATACAAATATACACATATATACATATATATATATATATACACACACACACACACACACACACATATATATATATACATATACATATATATATATATATATATACATATATATATATATATATATATATATATATATATATATATACATATATATATATATATATATATATATATATATATATATATATATATATATATATATATATATATATATATATATATATATATATATATATATGCACACACATATATTTACACACACACCTCACTTTTACATTGAGGTCTGGTTTCTTAATAAACATTATGAAGCTTTTTTATCTTTGTTTGATTTCCTGCGTTTTGATTCTTGCAGTGTTCACCAATTCTTTGCCTCCTAGCCTGACCTTTTGCCTGTGTTTTGACTTTGTTTATTGGATTACCTTTATGCTCCTGTTTTATGACCTTTGCCTGTACGACCTTGCCTTTAATTAACTTCATTTAGATACATACGTCTGTTGTCAGCGTCCGCTTTGTAACAGAAGACTCGGCCCCAACATGGATCCAGCGGTTTTTAATGGTCCGCCTACGCTAAGGTAATCGCTTCCTTGAGAATCACATCCAGTGTTTTTTAAAACTTGCTAACACCAACAATTTACCGGACTGTATGCTCATTGACTTTATTATGCATGGTATGACAAATGAAAAGAGCACACTCACATGTTAGTTCTTAAGGGACGCTATCGGAATTTTTGGACTATGAACTGCTGTCTGTGGGCTTTTCCTTCACCGTTGGCGAGGTCGAGGAGGAATCCCTAAAAAGTTTACAACAAGACAAAATGGTTGCCAGCAACACTTAACAACAAGACCCACTGGCTGCTGACCCTTGAAGCTTCTTACGTCCTTGTTCCAGCATCAGTGGCACCAGAATTCATATGTTGATTCAGTCCGGTGCATAGCGGTTACATAGGTAAATAGGGTTTCGGTACACAACCTTAAATTACCGAAATAAACTTTTTAATGATATTGTAATTTTTTTTTGAGATGCTGTTGCCTCTTCTACATCAGCCAGTTGACAAAACGGTCGCCAGCAGCACTCAACAACAAGACCCTCTGGCTTGGACAAAATGGCAGTCAACCACAGTCAACATCAAGACCTGCCAGCTGCAAGGATTGCCACTCACAAAATCGCCATCAGCACTTCATCACTGCCAGAGCCTTCGTCGATGTCGCCAGAGCTGCCAGAGCCTTTGTCGCCACCTCCAAAGCCGCCAGAGCCATCGACGCCACTGCCAGAGCCGTTAATGCTGCTGCCAGAGTCGCCACCACCAGAGCCATTGACGCCACCAGATCCCTCTGAATTCCCCGAATGGCGGATGCCAGACCCTCATGAACTCCTCATGAGTCATGTGACCCTCCACTGCTACCTATGCTCCAAAAGTGGTTATTGCTGCCACAAGAGCTACAAGAGTCATCGAGATTGACGCCTGAGTTCAAAAAGTGCTCGCTGCCATCACCAGATCTACAACTACAAGAACTGTTAATGCAGCCGCCTGACCCTAAGCCTACTGACCTGCTGGGGATGTCTGAACCATCAGTGCCTCCCCACCCAGAGCCCCCTGATCCATCAGTGCTATCTGAACCACTAGTATATCCTGACTCAGAGCCTCTTGACCCACTGGTATTGTCTAAATTGCCAGTGTCTCCTGACCCATTGGGGTTGTCTGAACTGCCAGTTTATCCTAAATCTAAGACTCCTGATGCACGGGGTGGTCTGAACTAGAGCTGTAATCGGGCCATAAAAGTTAGGCCTGATAGACAAGTACATTTTGATTGACAGCTTTTTAAAAACCCCCGAACCTGTTTATAGCCTGTCATTATTTAAATGTGCACATGCACACAGTTCTTTTGCCTTTTTTCAAGATTGAGTCATTTATACATGTTTTATCATAATTTATTGATAACAAACGTAGGCTATAGACCACTTGGAAGTTGGAACAAAGAAACAAAATAAGTCCCCTGTAACATCGTAACATCTCAGGACTCTAAATAGCCCTAGGTACATACACTTTTAGCCTTCAAATTGGCCAACACACCAATAAAAATAAGTCTTTCTTAACAGATTAAAATAAATAACAAAATTATGATGGGTATTTGGCAATAACGAAATTAAGATAAAGGCTCTGTGGGATTTGCTTCGCCACTTCTCTTCACAATCTGGCATTATTCTTTAATAATCAGCTTCACTGTTGCCTTAACGCCAGATTGTGATATAGGTCTAGTCTGTCTACATTATGAGTTTATAATTTAATTAATATTCAGTTATAAATTGAAAATCCTTTACTTACCAAGATTAGCTACGTGTTTTTGTGAAGGAATATTATTGAATCCCCTGTAGATGGCTTTAGCACAGTTCTGCACTCACTGAGCAGAACTGAACACCCTTTCATTGCTGCTGCTACTGGCGAGGATGCATACTGTTGTGGCTAATTTAGCATGTTTTGTGTGGGATTGTTTGTTCATCTTTCACCAGCCAAAAACATCCATTTCATTTTGCATGACAGTGGTTTCAATGTAGCGAGTGACCTCGTCATCTTCCCTGTCAGCTTGCTGTACATTGCTGTTAGCGCTCTACTGTAATACGCAGAGTATGAGTGACAGCCAAAATACCTTGGCGGCTAGAATGACCGTTCTTTTTTAGCTGGCGGCTGGCCTGACCGCAGTCAAAATTCGCTCTTTTTGACTTCTCAGTCATCATTTGTTTCACCTTTGCAGGGATGGATTTTAATTTTGTAACAAACGATTTGATTACTTTCTTGTGCTAATCAAAATGCATCACATGACTGTTCATGTACTGTGCAAGCCCAAGCCCAAGCCTGACCCTGTCTAAAATTATAGAAATGAAGCCCGAACCCACCTGGGTCCCATCAGGTTCAGGCAAAGATCTTCAGCCCTAGATTGAATCACCAGTACTTTAAGAACCAGAACCTCCTGACCCACTGGGGTCGTCTAATTCCCCAGTGCCTGCTGAGCCAGAGCCTCCAGACCTTCCATGGCTCTACGTTCTAGGCCCTCTGCAGCTCTACAATTCAGACTGTAGAAATGGTTGCCCTGAATGAGCTTAGTTTCTACCAAGTATGGTTCGTCGCTTCCGCCAGTTGTTGGAGTTTTGGTTCCTTGCCACTATGTTCCTTGCAACTTCAGTAATTTTTTTAATGAAATGGATCATTCTTTGATGTTACAAGAATAATACTGACTATTTTTACAGTGCTTATGTTTGTTATAATTATTTTTGTAGTCTGAAGAATGTGCCACCACACACACAAAACTTTTAGTTTTATTTTTTTTATAAATTATATTTGTATTGCATTTTATTATTTGCATCTATTATCTTTTTGTTTTGAGGAACTCAAATAGTTATTACAGACTAGATTACTAACCTGGCAATCATGAACAACAGTAATGACCCAAGTGGATTCAGTCACAGATCCCATGCATGCCATCATACCATATTCCATGTCAGCAAAGCCTTCACCTTTCCCAATTCTGTAACCTAAATACATTGCACAACATTAATTTCTGTTAAGGAGACACAAAATAATCAAGTTTTTCTTATGCGTTTTTCTTACCTTTTTCAGATACAGCCACAGACCCAACTACGACAAGATCCACCTGAACTTTGTCATCTAAACCAACAGGGACACTAAACTCCTTGATACCCTTTCACACAAAAAATGTTTAACTTAAAACAGATGAGAGAGAATGCATGCACAAAACCTTATTATAAACAAGACATCACCTGAGAGGTAGAACAAACACGCAGTGTTTCTTTGGTTGCACCTTTTGGTGGAGTTATTCTGTTAAATAACCCAAATCTTAGACGAGGTGTTGGAACAAGCAATGATTTTCTTGCCTTTATTCAAATGTAAAATGGGACATATAATCAAATTAAATGTGGTAAATAATTATAATTACAATAAAGAATGACAATACATTAAAAAAGTCTCCACAGTTTCTAGCAATGTAAACAACATACCTGCAGAGCAGCTAATCGAACCCCCTCCATTGGTTTGTCAGGATCCACCTTGACCACAGCACTTTTGATGAAGACCTCTAATTGTGCTACCTTATTACATGCCTCCACTGCACCCTGAAAATTGTTAGAATATATATATGCAACTAACGGCTTACTATTTAATAGAAACTTATTTGGGGCCATTGTAAATGATACCTTGAAGTTTGGAATTCTGTTGTGTACAGGCCGAGGAAAATTGGCAAGGTTTTTCACCTCAAGGTAGTTCCATACTTTATGACGCACATCCCATTTAGTATCCCCTACAAGTCAAAACATAACAAATTCAAAAATTAAAGATAAACATAAATTCAAATAAATAACACAACAATAAATCAGGGCTCCAGAGAGTTACCAAATGGTTCCACTTTAAAAGGATTTCCTCTGCTAGTGCTACAAAATTTTGTGAGAGTTTGTACTGGTCCCATTACCACATTGGACAATTGATAAGTAACATGAAAAACATAAAATAACAAAAGAAATTAAACCACACCACTCATTCGACCACACACCAATTTACAGCTCAGACCAATACACAGTCTGATAATACCATGTTGTAGTAACGTCACATGACATGGGTCATGCACTGACAATGCAACTCCACTGGCATGCTGCAAGTGAAGATTAACGCTCATGCACTGCATTTTTTGACGCATGCTCTCTCTCTCTCTCTGTTGGTGGACGCACCAGAATGGAATTCCACCTTGGGCGAAATACAGTGAGAGAGAGAGAGAGAGTAATAAAATGAAAAGCCCCACTTATATAATTGTGGAGAGGTAAGCATGATCGAACACCCAATGAGGGGGGAGAGCGTGCTCAGAGCCCGTCGGCTAGTCAGCGGGCCAATCAGAAATAATAAATAACACCTTCAAGTGATTGGGCCGGAGAGACACCCTTAAGGAGAAGAGAAGGAGCAGCTGGGAGAAGAGAGAGCAAAGACACACACACACACACACACACACACACACACACACACACACACACACACACACACACACACAGAGAGTTCACATGTCGTGTGATAATTGGAAAAATAAAGACATTTGCTTTGACCCCGTCTTCTTCCCACAACAAACAACGAACTATATTACAGTGGTGCCAAAACCTAGGAAGAAGAAGAAACTTCGCTGCCAGAATGTCCACTCCGTCTACTAGTCCAGTGGTTCTCAACCGGTGAGGCGCGCCCCCACACTCTCGCGGTGGGGCGCGAGTAGGCTACAGGATGGGAGAAAAAAAAATATCATGCAAATTTGTGATCTTTGTACGGATTCATCGGATCTATTTTCACTGCTAAAATAGACAAAAACAGTCACTATTTAATCAAAAATACATAATATATATTTAATATTGTTTATATAATATATAAAATATACCGGGATTCTGATTATTTGACTGACATGAAAAGTGACCAATCACAGTCGACCTTGCGTGAAACCTAAGGGCGGGACAAAGGCCTTCTGCGTTACAGTGGCAGAAAATAACTTAAAAACAAATGTTTTATTGGACTAATGCTTTTCGGATGTTTTCCCTAAAGAGATGTCTGTGTTATTAACAAGAGTAAGTAAACCGCGGACATACTTCCTGCCATTTCGGCGATCTACACTTTCTCCGACGGCAAGTTTACTCGCCTCTGACCTGTCACTCTTCTGAAGCCTGGTTTAATACAATAATACAGCGCGGGAATGCAGGTATTGCGCAATTATTCATTTCTGCAAATGTCGCGAGTGCTCTATTTTAACACGAGAGCGCAGTCATGTACGTTAGCCGCAAAAACTGGATATGCGAGCTCTTAAATAGGCTTTTTCAAACTGTAAGTCCCCTCATCTGTGTGTGCTCTAATAGTGAAGAGATCGCGATTGTGTACAATCAAAGTAGAAATTATTTATCTTTGCTCCTTGACTAAATTTGGTCAAAAACTATCAAGTATTTAGAATTAGATCGATGCATTACCGATGACAATGCTAATGGACTTCTTATTTGGCTGTATCGTGAAGTGAAACTTAGCCTACTAGAACTTTTAGCAAAGGTGAAACTTTTTTTATTTCTTTACAACAAAATAATTATGCTGGAAATGTTTTGTAATGAGGTATTTGTATGATTTGTGCATAATAGCTGTATCCTGGTCTGTCTTAAAGCATCACTAAATTGTACAGGCATTACAGGTCAAACAATGTATTGTTACATTTATCAAAATAAACAATGAGCCTCTTAAAACACTGCTTTGAGAAATGTATTGTTGTCATATTTCAAATGCCTCAAGTGAAACGAAGTTATTTGTTTTATTATTTTATTACTGACAGTGTACTTGTCTTTTTTGTAAAATTATTTCAGTTTAAGATCAAGCATAAAATAAAATATTGTACAGACAACAATGAGCAAATAAGAAAAATAGTGTAAAATATGTAAATAAAAGAATAAATTTAAATCTTTTCATCATATACTTTAGTTAAACCTTTCAAAGCTTGACAATATTGTTTAAAAATGGACAAAAATGTCTCTATGGCCTTAAAAGTATGTGGTAGATTTGCCAGTGCTATTGAAAAAGAATAATTATCATGAAAGGAAAAAAAAATCGACCATACTTTGTTAGTGCAAGTTCCTATATGTAGCTTTGTGATTTAAGCAAATAAACCATTTAAATAGTTTTATATTTAAAAAGGAGCATAATGAAAATCTGATTTTTTTTTTCAAAAGTAACCAACTAGTATTCAGAGTAGTTTTTTCAAAGAGTAATTTGTATAATATTAGTATTATTTACTAAAATTTGTATTATTTTAGCAGTGTAATTGTATTTTAACTTGAGTCCAAATATTCTGTTCTTTCTTTCCATCTGTGAGAGAACATCAACATATATACATGTATAAACGAATAAACTAGTAAGAATATAGGCTACAGTTAAAGCTTTCCTTTAGTTTTTGTGAAATACACGCACGCACGCACACAGCCACGCACACACAAACATGTTTAAATACATTTATGTTGTTAATCAATAAATTGTTTGTAACAGCAATATCTCCAAGTTTTGTCTTTTTCTGTAAAAATGTAATGATTTGCCAATGCAAAGAGAGTACCGCCACCTTTTCCCGACTTCAAGCACTGATTATAACAAACAAATCATCCTCCTGGCGCCTTTTTTTTGGTCAAAAGTGACAAATCCAGTGACTTTTACTGGTGGTTTTGAAGACTTTTGTGGTGTTTGGAGACTCGAAAGCACAAATTACTCTGCAGTTAGGCCTACTGTGCTCAATGAGCAGCGGGTGCTGCCGTGAGCCCCTCTCCCGTCCAAAAGCACTCACAGGCGGTCAGTCTCAGTAGCCTCGTGCAACAGTCAGAGCAGAGAGGAGATACAAACCCCTCCGCGTCCAGACTGCAAATTAATCGCGCATGCGCATGGCCGCCGCGCCGTTCCGTTGAATGTAAATGTTCACTCACTCTCACACAAAAATAAATCACTGCATTAAAAATGACTCTCGCTAGTCTGTTATCAATCTCGATTTACATAGGCCTTTACTACAAAACCCCAACAGTCTTTTTAAAGACTAAACCCACAAACATTCTTGTTAAAGTTTAGATCGAATCTCAGCCTTACCCAGTATTTTTTAACTGCTAGGCAGTAGCTACATTCGCTAAATCTACCCACGCATCCAAAAAATGGAGAAATTTCTTGTGAGGACCAATAAGTCAACCGACGCACCACCAGCTGCAAAAAAGCTTCGAAGGTACGATGAAGCATACCTGCAGTTTGGGTTTACAGTCACGGCTGATCTGAGACCTCAGTGTGTTGTGTGTGCCGAGGTGCTGGCAAACGACAGTATGAAGCCCTGCAAATTAAAAAAGGCACCTCGAAACAAAGCATGCTGGCATTAAAAATAAACCAGTTGAATATATTAAAAGAAAGCTTGATGGCCTCCATCAGCAACAGGCATCCATTTCAGTGCACAGTACTGTGTCTAAACAGTGTTTGGAGACATCATATGTAGTGGCCAAAAGAATCGGTAAACTGGGTAAACCACATACAATCGCCGAGACTTTCATTTTGCCGGCAGCGCAAGACATGTGCAGAATAATGATAGGCGATAGTGCAGCAGCCAAACTCGGCGCAGTACCGCTGTCCAATAACACAGTCGCTAGGAGAATTGTAGACATGTCCAATGATATCAGAGAGCAATTGATAGAGTTTGTAAAAAAAGAGTCCTTACTACGAGCTGCAGCTGGACGAATCCACTGATATTGCTGGGCAGGCACAACTCCTCACCTATGTCAGATATCTGCTTGACAAGGCGATTGAGGAGGATGTCCTGTTTTGCCGGCCTCTTCAGTCGCACACTACAGGAGAAGCCATTTTCAATGTCCTTAATATTTTTATCCGTGAAAATGATTTAGCTTGGGACCGATGCGTTGGCCTATGCACGGATGGTGCGCAGGCAATGACGGGGCGTGAGCGTGGCCTAGCAGCTAGCGTTCAGCAAATTGCTCCACTTGTGAAATGGACACATTGCATGGTTCATCGCGAAGAAAAAAAAAGAAAAAAATGCCGCTTCTTTTTGACTCTGTGCTGAACCAATCCGTAAAAATGATAAATCTCATCAAATCACGTCCGCTAAACACTCGCTTGTTTGGGGTCCTCTGGCAGGAGATGGGGTCAGGGCATGAACAGCTGCTTCTGCACACTGAAGTTCGCTGGCTCTCCAGGGGGCAGGTGTTACAGCGGTTGTATGAGCTGCGAGAGGAGGTAAAGTGGTTTTTGACAGAAATCAAATCAGATCTGGCAAAGCATTTGGATGACACTATGTGGCGTCTCTGTCCTATTTGGTTGATATATTTGACCGCTTGAACGGCCTCAACTTGTCTTTGCAAGGCTGCGAAACTCATATTTTACTCCTTGCAGACAAAGTGCACGCCTTCACACAAAAACTAGACCTCTGGCACGGCCGCATCAGTCGAGGGAATTGTGACATGTTCCCCAGCCTTGCAGACTTTATCACTGATGCAGACACGTCACACGATTTCTCCTCCCTATTTCAATCAGCGTCTGAGCACCTGTCAGCAATGAGTAAACAATTTGCGACGTACTTTGAAGAGGATTATCGCTCTTTTGCGTGGGTTCGAGATCCGTTTGTGTGCACAGCAAACGAGCTATCAATTGATATGCAGGAACAGCTTATTGAGCTGAAGAGTGACAGTAGACTAAAGAAACTCTTTAGCTCCTGCCCTCTTTCATCATTCTGGGCAGCACTGATGCAGGAATATCCTGAACTCTGTGACGTCGCCTTTAAGATTCTCCTTCCTTTTGCGTCAACATATTTGTGTGAGGCAGGATTTTCAAAAATGACTGCACTCAAAACGAAATACCGCAATCGTACACAAATCGAGGATCATTTGAGGCTATGTTTATCAAACATTGAGCCAAGAATTGAGGATCTTTGCATGGCAAAGCAGGCTCAGGTCTCACATTAACATCACCTGCCTGCAAGCTTCTGTAAAAAATGCAGATAATGCCTACTATTAGGCCTAGTAATAACAATAATAAAGCATAAATTAATATCAGAGGTCTGGTGCCAATTCCCAATTATAGCAATAGCCTAGTAACTTGCAAAAGGTTCAGAACCGCTGTTCTAGTCCATGTGCAAAAGTCATCCAGGCTCTCGTGGTTCTCCACAGAAAACAGCATCACGTGCTGGTAGAACTGAAAGATCTACAACAACGTATCTAAGTACTCATGTACTCCCATGCCAGTGGGAGGACTGCGAGCTAATCTGGAGTCTGCTGTCCCTGGAGATCTGGCCTGCTCTGATATCTGCCGCCCACCCTCCCATCAGAAAATGGCATCAGAGGATGATCCAGAAGTGTTTCTAGATCTCTTTGAGATGATGGCAGAGGCATTTGGTGGGGTGAGTGGCTGGTACGAGTCATCCCACTGCTGTAAGGTGAAGCCCAGATAGCCACACAGCAGCTACCGGCCCAGAATCTTCTGGAGTACGCTCATCTGAAGCGAGCCATTCTCCAGCAGGCCCTTTGTGTTTGCCCAGCAGCTTTTTGATGGCTGCTGCAAATGGCTGGTGCAGCTGATGGATGCCGTGGTACTGGAGCAGTTCATCACCCGCCTTTACTTCCAAACATAGGAGTGGGTCCAGTGCCACCGGCCAGATGATCTAAAGAGATGGCCATCCAACTAGCGTAGAATCACCTGGTGGCGAAATAACCTCTCTCTCTTTTTTCCCCTTATTCTCTGTCTCTCTCTCTCTCCCCGTTCTGTTCCCAGGCCCAGAGTGTGGAGACCGCCCACACCAGTACCCTGACGGCAGTGCACGGAGGTGGATCCACTGCATATCCCACTGAAGGGGGACGCGTATCAGGATGGAGGGGTGGAGTTTCGACCCCTGGCTGCTTCCCGGACAGCACCAGGTGTCTCTCTGGTTCAATTGGTTGGTCTTGCTGGCCCCGGGGGTGTAGTGGGAAGGTCTGGACCTTAGCGCTGAGGGGGGCGAGGATGGTGCACCAAAAAGCTGGTTCACGAAGGAGGTGAGTGCGTTGATCCGAGTCCCCACCACGCCAATCGTCGCCCCCGGTCGCGACGGGCTATACCAGATACCTGTGAGTATTAATGGGGTACATACCAAGCCTTGGTGGATTCGGTATGTAACCAGACCTCCATTCACCAAAGCCTGCTTCAAGACCCAGGATCGGATATGAGCCGCACGGTAAGGGTGAGGTGTGTACACGAGTATTTAATTCACTACCTGCTAACAGCTGTAGATATCCAATTCAAAGGTAAAAAGCATAGCGTCGAGGTAGCGGTTAACCCATACCTCAAACACCCGCTAATTCTAGGAATCCCAAGCGGTGACATCACGCGCTGACTCAGGGCGAGGGCCTGTAATTTCCCGGTGCAAAGACTTTCCCCTGGACCAGTCATGTGACAACACGCTGAGACATGCACTTGAAAGAGTGCAGGTCATGGATGGGCAAAATCAATGACAGGGTGTATGGAGTGACCCAAGACACTAAAACAAAGGAAGATACAACCCAATTATTAGTACCAAAGAGCCGCCGGGAAATGCTTTTCCAGGTGGCTCATTCTAAACCTATGGCCAGACATTTAGGTCAGGCGGCCACACTAAACCACCTCATGGCCTGATTTTTTTGGCTGGGCATTCATGGGGATGTTAGCAGATGGTGCGCTGCATGCCGTGAATGTCAGCTGGTAAAGCCACCGGGCACCCCAAAAGCACCATCTTGCCCTCTATCAGTTATGGAGATCCCCATCAATGGAATTGGTATGAATCAGGCCATTAGAGCGATCCGCACACGGGCATCGGTTTGTATTAGTTCTAGTGAATTATGCAACCCGCTACCCAGAAACAGTAGTTCTCCGTAACATCTCGCAAAGAATGTTGCAAAAGCTCCGTTTCGTATAATCTCCCAAGTGGAAATTCCCAAGGAGATTCTCACTGACCAAGGCTCCGCGTTCTGTACTGTACAGATTGTTGGGCATTAAATCGATTCGCACCAGCATCTATTAACCACAAACAGACGGATTGGTGGAACAATTTATTCGCACTCTTAAATCCATGATCCATAAGTTCGTACACGAGGACGGGAAAAATTGGGATAAGTGGTTGGAGTTCTTGTTCACTGTGCGGGAGGTTCCACAAGCCTCCACGGGGTTTACTCCCTTCGAGCTTCTCTTCGGCAGACAGCCCCAAGAGGTGCTGGATGTCATTAGAGAGGCTTGGGAGGATGAGCCTTCAAACAGTAAAAATAAAATTCAATATATTAGAGCAAAACTCCATACACTGGGGCATCTCTCTACAGAGCATTTGCTTAAGGCCCAGAATGACCAACGCCAGCGATATGACAAGGGCACTAAACTTTGGAAATTTTCACAGGGAGATAAAGTCCTTGTACTGCTACCCACTTCCAGCTCCAAATTACTCGCCAAGTGGCAAGGGCCGTTTGTGGTCACACGACGGGTTAGCAATCTTGATTATGAGACGGTTCGTTCAGATAGGGTCGATTCGCGTTAGATTTATCACATTAATCTCCTGAAGCAGTGGAGGGAGCTGGAGGAAGTGACACTGGCTACGCTTGTTGCCAGCGAGGATGACCTGGGACCAGAGAGCACCAACCGGGAATGGCCGGGTGCTCTGGTCAACAGGGGCAATCATCTGTCTGCGAGCCAGCTCATTGACATCCGGCACCTCCAACATGAATACTTTGATGTGTTTACACCCCTGCCCGATCGTACTAACTCAATTCAGCACCATATCGAGAACCGGGCGTGGTCGTTAGAACCCAGCCGTATCGCCTGCCTGAACAAAAAAAAAAAGGTGGTTCAGGAAGAATTGCGAAACATGCTAAAATGGGTGTAATAGAAGAATCCCACAGCGACTGGGCCAGCCCGATCGTCTTGGTCCGGTTCAACATGGTGTCGAAATTCAATGCATATACAATGCTGCATATTAACAAGTTGCTCGACCAGTTAGGTGCTGCTCGATATTACTCGACATTGAATTTGACAAAGGCATATTGGCAGATCCCCTAATATCCTGCGAAAAAACAGCCTTCACAATGCCGTTTGGATTGCACCAATTTGTGATAGTTCCGTTCGGGCTATTCGGGGCACAGGCAACGTTTCAGCGTCTGATGGACAAAATACTTGCCCCTCACTCAACATATGCCGCTGCTTATTTAGATGACACCATTTTCAGTAATTATTGGCAGCGGCATATGCAACGTTTAAGGGCAATAGATTTGGCAACATGGCAGATCTACAGCTTATGAAATTCTTAATTCAGCCTAGTCTGGTCAAAGGTAGCAACTTTGGTTTCAATCAGATCTGAAAAGGAAAGAAAGTGACAATATTAGCAAATCAATCAAATCAAAAAGCAAATAACTGTCCCAACACAGGTAGGACAAGAGACAGGAAGTAGCACAAACCAGAATTTTAATTGACACAGATTCAAGATTCAGATATCAAGAGTCTTTAGAATAAAGAATCTTGTTGTTGGATTGGAGATGAAGACGAGGAGCATAGATCACTGTGCATAGGCCTACAGACAAGAGAAGATGATGAGACAGAGAGGGAGGATAGGAACCAGGAATCATAAATAGAAACTGGACGCTGGTGAACTGTAGTGTTCTGTTCTTCATACAAGGATTTCTCATGCAGCTGGATTTGGTTATTGACTATTTTAAATGATCCAGGATGGTTTCATTCTTCAAAATTATTTTCCTAAACTCTTCTTTCATTTATGTTGCTTCTTTAGAAGACCATTTGATATACAGGGAGGAGCAGTTCATGTAGCAGGTAAGCTCTTAAATAAGTGGAATTGAAAACTTTTAAAAACTGAAGTAGCCTCTTTGTCAAAGACAGTTAACTGAAAATGAAAATAATTTTTGAAGCCTCTGAAGAGAATGATGATCACAGGGATGCCAATTATCAAGTCTCTGGCTCAGATGCTCACTATGAAGAGGATGATGGAAGCAGTGTGTTTGTAAAGTACATAGTTGTCACATCTCACAAAGGAACAGCACAGGGGTATGGGTAAAATACCCAAGTATTTATTGAGAAATGTCAACAAGAGAAACTTAGGAATCTTGAAGTCAGGGGGAACATGCAGAGAAGTCAGTTACAGACACACAAGTAGGGAATTCAGGAAGACATAAACATCAGAACATACAGGTAAATACCAGAAGGATCGCTGGAGAGTAATCACATGGGAAGATATCGGGAAATGATGCTAAATGAGAGTATCAGGATTACAGGTCCTCGTTGATCACAAGGTCAAAAAACGTACACTCAAAGTGTATATACAGCCATGTCGCACCACTACTCGTGTGATATTGCATTTATACAACAGTTTAATAGCATAATCGTGTTTATAAAAAAGAAAATCAAACAAAGAGAGTCTAAAAATCCTTTTGTATGAGAAACTACTTTGTTCCACCATTCATTCACATAAGCAGCTGTTGTCAGAACAGCAGAAGTTACTAATTCACAAAGTCATTTTAGAGCTAGTATTTGAATCATTCTTTAGCGTAATATCTAAAGTGTACAGTATATACAGATCGATTTTTCAGATGATTTGTCATAAGAGAAATATTAACAAAAGGATTTTCTTTATGGAGACCCATCTAAAAACAATCGACAATCAATAATTCGTTTTGTATAAATACAAGTTTTAATAGCAAAAACTTAAACTGAAACACCTTTGTACATGAAAGAGCAGGTTCTCGGTAACCTTTAAGACAAGGTAGCATCAGAAACGACTCTTGCTTATGACGCCTGCTTCGCGGGCATTTCACGTTGTATGCACCACAGTAGCATTTGTACACATGATTTAAATGAATGCTTTTTGTCTCCCAAATTCATATAATAAAGAGAACGATGAATTAACGTTCTTAAGCGGCTAACTGTAAACATTTCTGTTCAGAACGATTAAAGTTGATCTTGTTTTTTTTTTCTGCTCCTGCAAATGTCATTAGTTTCCGTTCCTTGAACCGGTTCAGAGTCCTGAGTAAATATTCTTAAACATACATGGTAAGAGTACATTTTTATATGGGGACATTAGTTTGGTTATATTGTACCTTTGTAATTTGCAAAATACTCCTTAAAAACTAACTTGAAAAAGAATCGGGATAAAAACCGTGAATCGTGATTTCCCCAGAAAAAAACGTGATATGATATTTTTTCCATATCGCCCACCCCTAGCTTGACCTCACTTGACTTGTACGTTTGTAGTTAAATTGCCAGTAAGATTCAGTTTTTCATTATTCACTTACCATCTATAGGACCCAGGTACCCCTGTGGTGAAGAGAAGAGATGTTACTCTGAGCTAGCTGTCACTGCAGTGCATCTTAATGGGCATATTTACTTACTAAATAAAGTATACTTTTATACTTGACCTTTACTTAAGTCTACTTCTTTTTCCTAAGGATGTATTTACTGACTTACCAAGATCAGTCTTGTACAGCCAGGGGGAGTATTGCTGCTCTGACAGCCAAGCTGGTTCAAAGCTAGGGATGCTCCGATCACGAGTTTTGCAGCTGATACGGAGTACCGATTCCTTGTCATGGTGATCGGCTGATACCGAGTACCGATTCTAATGCTTCAAGCTTTATAATGCATTGAGCAAATCTATGAACCTTAAGAGAAGATCTTGCCTTACCTAAGAGAATAAATGAAGGATGAAGGATTGTTATGAAAAATTACAATGCAATTTGGAAACACGTCTCAATCAAGAAAAAGTTTGGAGCATTTGTTTGATGCATAAGAAGTTAAAATGCACACCTATAAATCTAATACTTTTTTACTAAAAGGAAATAGGACTATAAACTACTGTTTATAGCAATGAGTGTATTACAAGAATTTATATTATTAAATATTCATGTTAAAAAAAATGAAGTTTTATTTATCTAATAATTCCAGCCAGCTTTTAGTGAACTTGCAATATTGTCAAAACAGAACTTTCAGTAGTTATTTGAATGGTCCTGCAGGTATTTAGGCCTTTTTACATATATTTTGCTCGTCTCCAACTATTTACAGCAGATCCCTCAATGAGAGAGAGAGAGAGGGAGGGATTTGCACTCGCAATATCTTTACTGCTCTATTCATTTAACCCAAGAAATATAATGTTTAGACCATAACTGTGCCTCTCGCGATCTGTTCATTCACTCTCGTCGCCATGATTTCTGAGTATTTTAACAAATTTTTGGGGATCACGGGGCCGGTAAAAATATGCGGGAGACTTGCGATGCTTCCGGTAGAGGTCATGGTTGGATGAGATGCTAGATAGGGGAAAAACTCTGGAAACACATCAAAACAGTGGAAATACAATAGCTGCACCTGCATTAAAGGGTCACGAAACACCAAAACACATTTTTTGAGCTGTTGACAGTCATATATGTGTCCCACACTGCTATAAACACTATTAGGACACATCTATTTCACTAAAAAGTGAAAATGGGATATTTTTGCGTTACTTTGAGCAAATTCCTTCTTCCGGTTTGAAACAAATTTTTGAAGCTGCGTCACGGCCTTGAGATACTTGCGTGTAAATCCTGTGTGGAGAGTAGCTGTCTATACCTGCGAGTACATCGTGACGTCTCTGAGTGTGCGGCATTAATTCATGAGAAAGACTTTGTTCAAACCAATCAGCGCGCTCTATTGTGTATGCGTGCAACTTCATTAATATGCATGATAGTTTCGGAGACTGTTTTACTTGTTACAGTGTTCAGACGACAGAGAGACACCACATGTGTTGCCAAAACAAGTGAAAGAACAAGAATTTGGAGACATGGGTCGTCAGTGTTGCATTTATTAGTGTGCTGCGATTATTAATGTGTGCAACAAAGGTTTTGTTTTCATTTTCCCGCTATGAGAGCTCAGCTGGACTCACATGTGGATTACAGTGCATGCGACACGCGACAGAATGCGTTTGTAAGGAAAAGTTTTACCTGAGAGCTTTTCGCATCTGGAAATGATGAAATCCGGATTTGCCGCTCATTTCCTTTTAAAAAAAAGACACAGTTTCAGTTTGATTGTCCTGTCTCTACAGATTTGGTAAGTGTGTGTGAGAGCAGTGCCCTTTGTTTAACCCAGATGGCAAAGTTACTTCGTATCGTCAGCAGTGCTCTTTCAGTTTTTAAAGACATACCATAGTCAAAATTATTTAGTTACTAAGTTTACAGTATGTTAATATCACTGCAATATTATAGTACAATATTATAGACTGAAAGATCTGCTGTAAATGCTCCTCTCCGAATGTAAACATTTAAACACCACAATCAAACTATTCCCCCCTTGCAGGATTTTCGCCACATTTTGTGACAGGAAAGTCTATATACACACAGCTTTCTGACACTACCTACCGAGTGCATCTAAGTTACCGAAAAATGTGGAGGATTTTTTTTTTTCTCATTCGCCGTGCGTTATCAAACATACCATTAAAACTCCACTCTTCCAGCAGTTCCTCGCTTTCAATATCTCGTTTGTCACCGGCGACATGCAGGAAATGTTTCTGAATAAAAAGTGAAAGTGCCAAACTGCTGTTTAAGTAAATAATTCGATTACTGATGTCCATGTAAACACAGTCACAGTCTTTCTCCCCTGCGTCTGCGAGCCCAAACGGAAACTCCCATATTTGCAAATCCTTCCCTCTTTCCCTCCCCCGACACTCCCACCTAAATAGAGCTGGACACACCCACTTTCCTGACTTTTTGCAAACTAGAGGTGTGAAAACACCTTGCTGAGACAGGGGGGTTTCATGGCCCTTTAAAGAGCATCACTCGCGCGGTTCGCGCCAACAACTAAACAGAGGTCCAATCTAGGCATGGGACGATGACCGTTTTCAAGGTATACCGCGGTTTGGAAAAGTCAAAATTTTAAAACCGTAAATTTTCTGCAATACCGTTACTAAGGTATGTGTTTTTTTTTTTTTGTTTTTTTTCCGTTTTGTTTTTTAGGACAACAGTATTTTCAGCAGAAAAGATATCTAAAGATGCCGATTTAAATTGTTAAAAACATCTGTTTATGAAACAAATAAAGACAGTAGAAGTCAATAATTCATTTAGCCTGACATGTTTACTCTTCCAAAATATTTTAAATGTTTCTCAAAATAAAATATAGTGTGTTCAAAAAGGAAAATGTTTTTGTATTTAACTCATTTAAAAACATTTAAAAAGAATATATTTTAGAGCAGTAATCACAATACCGTGATACCGTGAAAGCATGATATTTTTATCCAAGGTTATCATACCGTCAGAATCTTATACCGGCCCATGTCTAGTCCCATCGCATCGGTATATATTTTAGCTGTGTGACACGCCACACATACTGTATTTTGCCTGTGTTGTGGCTGCTTGTAGGCTATGCATATAAGGCTAATATACGGGAGCGCACGCGCGCCTTCGGTCCTGTCAGATGTGGCGCACACTAGTGATGCGCGGATGGCGGTTAAATCCGCGGGCGCTGCGGATAATCCGCGGGTCGGGCGGGTCGGGTAATAAAAAAATACATTATGATTAATTGCGGGTGGGTCGCGGGTAGATGTAGCGGGTCATAGCAGTTGACCAGCAAAAAAGCAGAGAGTGGACTTCGCAGAATGTGAAGATGAGAGACGCCCAAAATAATGTATGAAGTGCAAGAGTACTGTGCTAACTTCAGTTAGAGGAGTCATCAGAGGGAAATCTGCTATTCTGGGAGAAACAAGATCGCTTATTTACCATTTACACAACTGCAGCGCCTTGCAAGGAGAAGCTTGTGCATTCCTGCAACAAGCGGTTCGCGCGAACGCTCATTTAGTGCAGCCAGCCGTGTTTTGGAGGTGAGGGGGAATTGCCCGAATCCAGGCACAGTAGATGCTATTCTGTAAGAAAAGGGCCAAGTACACACAACATAGCTGCTGTTTAGGCTGTAGGGACGCCGTTTTTGTTCTTTTTTGTTCCTATATATCTAAAAGCTGAATCTGCTGTTAATAACGAACGACCCACTGTGACCTAAGTTGCAAGAGAGGGGAAATAGTGTGGCCGCTTGCCTGCTTTTACGGGAGTTGTAGTCCATAGCGAGGGGCATTGTGGGTAGTGTAGTTCGACACGCATGCTGTGTTATGTGAGCTCTCGCTGTGTGCTGTGCGTGCGGTGAATTAGAGGGAGAAAGTTTTATCCGGTTTTGTTTTATGTTTACTTCAGTAATTCCACCCGGGAGCTGTTTTGCACTGTGAACCTGAAAACACTGAAATAAGTAAAAGAAGGGCATGCATCGAGTACTTTTGTCCGTGTCATCATTTGCTCGAGCATGAATTAACGAGCTGTTACTCTGCCGCCGGACATTGCGGAGAAAGTTACACCCATCATCATGCTTAAAACAAAGAATTAGAATTATTAAAGTGGCGATCGGGTGCGGGTCGGGTGCGGATATATATATATCAGATGAAATAATATGTGCGGGCGGGTGGCGGGTGGATGATTAGAATGAAGGAGCGGATTCGGGTGACATTTGAGCTGATCCGCGCATCTCTAGCGCACACACTCTCATTCCCATACAGCAGAGGGGGTCTGTGTGTTACTCCAATGTGCGCGATTTAAAGAGCAGACGTTTGTAATCGCGCGACCATGTAGAGACAGAAATCACATGCCTGTGTGTAAATAAGATATTAGCTTGTTTATTAAAATAAGTTGTGATCTGGCGCTGTATATAAAATATAATTAACTTGACTTCAAGAGGGGCGGGGAAATCCGTTGGGAGGGTGAGGCGCCCCCCTTATATAATGGTAGGGAAAACACTGATAACTGTGCAACTGCTTTCTTAATAGCAGATTTCCATACTCTCTAGCTTTCAAAATGGTCATCTGAGCTCCTGATGGAGTAGGTGAAGCTCTCAAACGCATTGCTGACAAGTATGTACTTGGAGGTGGAGATCTTCAAACACCTAAAGATTAGTTGTTTTTTTTTGAGCCAAAACACTGAATGGGTGACTGTTAAATAGTTTGAAGAAGATGACATCTAAACCATTGATAGCTTGCTTGTTTCCTTCAACGGTGTGCTCAGCGGTTGAAATAAGCAACACACACCAAGTGCTCTCCTTTTCACCTGGAAAAATTACAGATGCCACAGAGTTGCTTTTGCAAGCACCCAGAGATGGGTCATCTGGCAAAAATAATTCACTTTGATGTCTCTGCTTAAAGCCAGCAGTGTTAATGTGGAACAGCAAGGTGCCCCTCTCCAAGATGTTTCCTGCATCCAGCCAAAAGAAGAACCAACCAACTCAGCAGAAGCAGAATTCACAGATTCTGACAATGACACCAACTACACGGTTGGAAAGTTTGTCATGGTCAAGTATGATGATAGGCCATATGTGGGTCAGATCATTAAAACGTGTCACAAGAAGGCTGAGATTAATCGCATGAAGCAAGTTGGTAAAAAGAATATCTTGATCTGGCCAGATAAACCAGACTGCATATATTACAGCTGTGATCAAATAGCATGCACATTATCTGAGCCAGAAACTCTCTTGGATTGACTGGCTAACATTTGAAATGGTAATTTTAAAGTCTTTCAGATAAAAGAATATTTTTTTAATCTTTAACACTGATGTTTTAAAGATTGAAAGTAAATCTTCTAAAGCAAATTTTAAAACAAACACGCAATCTCCTAATTTTAAAATATTCACTATGAAGGTTCTTGACATGAGTTTATTAAAAAGTTTTAAAACTATGTTAGTATTTTTAATGTTTTTTCAGGCTTATGTTAATTGAATGTTAAATCAAATTCATTATAATACATATAAAATACACTTTTTGCACTGATAAATTGGGGTGTAGTGACACTGTCATTTGGTGCGACAAACAGAATTGTGACCATGAATATACTTTTTTCATTTGTAAACCATTAAAATGCCAATGGATCAAAAGGGAAAAAAGTATTAGCAAGAGTCACAAGCATTTTGTCTGATTTATAGCAAGGTTTGTCTAAATTAATCTACAATATCTGGGAAGACTGAAGAGAAATGTCTTACTTTGCATGATTATTTAGAAAATTAAAACAAAATCTAATGAATCTGTACTTGGATTAGTACTTGATTAGTAATGAATCTGTACTCAGACTGGTGAAGTTGGTTATTTTGGAAAAGTATACATTTTCATTTTATACAGAATAACACTAATGTCACACTATATGACAATTTTAGACACAAATGTAGCAAATGCGTGAATATATTGTATTTCCAATAATAAAACTAAAAGACCACATGGTTTTTTTTTTAAATGTAAGAGTCAGTACAACACTTTTCTTAATGCCTAATTTTCAAAGAATTTTTTTCTTTTTTAATCTGGCTTATATGTCAACCACCTAAATATGGATTCAGTACTGTATATTAAAAATAAAAAAGGCACAATCAGGAAAGACAAGCCTTGTGCATTATAGGAAATAATATTCTGAATATTTTACAGTTGTTTGATAGCTTTATTTGGAATAGTATTGTCTTTACTTGATTTTCTTTTATTATTTAATACATAAATTAACACAAATATTTTTGAAATACATAAAATGCTTATTCCGAGTCTTCTAATTCTTTGTCTTCTATGTCTTTGTGCAATAACCAGGATTGTTTTTCTGAACATTCTGGTGTTATTGTATAATTTCATTTTAAATGTGAAATTAAGCCTTGTGCAACATAAAGGGGTCATATCTATTTGATGTATTTGTTTTTTAAATAATAATAATAATTTATCAAATTATTCATTAATTGTATTTTATTAACATCTCCCTTACCCCAAAAAGCACAGTACAGTATACTGTGTATCATATTATTTATTATATTACCCATTACATGGTATTTGATTAAAGTCTACCCCTACATGCACAGTAATGTAAACGGTTAACAAAATTTAAAGTAAAACATACTGTTTCATATTATATCCAAAGCATGTTAACAAGCAAACAAAATTGTCTTGGTTTAGTTCTTGCCGATATTTTCAAATTGTGTTGACATTAATCTATCAAGCTAGCCTGATTGTTGAGTTGTTTGCACGTTAATTAATCTCTATATGCTCTGTGCTAACAGTAGACTAAATTGTACATGCTGAGTTCTGAGTAACTCCACAGTACTACCAATTTACTAAAGCATTTCTCATTAATACAGGTAAAACGGAAAAATGTGCATTTCATGACGATTTAAATGTGCCACCACTGCTCGTGCTTCTAAAAAACGTTACCAATGGGCTAGTACTCAAAGTAAACAAAATGTTTTTCTGGAGCCCTGTAAATAAATTAAAACAAACTTACCTTGGTTAATTTTTATGACGGGCTCCATTATGCAGATAAGTTCACGGACCTTTATTTAATTAGGTAATTGTAATAATAAACAAGACAAGACAAGACCATGGACAAGACACGTTATGTTCTTGTTTCTTCTTTTTCCATTTCTGGCAAACCGCACTTAGTTATCAGTGCATCACTGCCATCTGCTGGTGAGATAGCAAACATTTCAGTCCTTTCAGTCCAACATTTTTTTTCAGTCCGTATAGACCAAGCGGCAACCTCCCGCTCTGAGATATATCCAGCTGCAGGCCCGCAGAACCACACACGTTTCAGGCACACACAATCCAGGACACACGTTCTAGGCAAACCATATATGGTTACGACGGAAGTTAATGTTATTAACGTCTTCTCGGACATCGTCACCAATATATTTTTATATATATTGTTGATAAATATTGTACACAATAAACAATAGTGTTTACCGTTTCAGAAATATTGCGATCGAGGCGGGCAAATGGGGAGCGTATTCCAATCGCCATTCAATATAATGAACTGAATAGTTTTCTATCAGTCATCATAGATGATCAGTCATTATTATCTGACAGAGTCAATATAGCAGATACTCGTTTGCTGGCCTTGCTGAACGATCTAAAGTGGACAGTTTTAATTTATATAATGGATGAAGGAAATAATAGCAAGTTATGCATAGGCAATAACGTCTTTATATGTAATAAAAAAAAATTTTCATTTAATAAATGTGAACACTATATTTTACTCAAGCGATTTAATAGTATTTATTTGCTTAATTTTCTAATAACTTTTTTATTAATGATTTCCCACATTAAATACTATAGTAATTTATAGTAAGTAATATATTGTTTTTAAACCATAAAGTACTAGTAATTTGTGGTAATTATAGTTGCAACAAATTTAGCAATACAAACAAATTAACTATTAATAATGAATTATATATATATTACTAACAGTTGCTACAGTTTAGTAAAAAATAGTAGTTTAAATCAGTTTATAACTATATTAATGTTAAATTATTATCTATAGTAATTCATTTTTTAAGTGACACATTATTGTTTGTTTTTTATATTTTACAACAAAACGATTTTAACCAAGTATGACAACATTAAGATCCTGAATTAGTTTCTTACACTTAATACAATTAGACGGTCTGTTATGTTTTTTTGTGTATGTGGATACGTGAATAAAGTCTTAAGTGTTTAACCAATTATTTTTATTTACATAATTTGAGTTCAGAAACTGTAGCGATGTTAAAATGATCTTTACGATATAATAATGAAATAATGACTGAAATAGGAAGCCATAAACTGTTGACAGTCTAATGAAAGGCAATCGTAGCACGGGCGTTCTCGATCGCCGTACTTGTGAAATACACTAGGTGGCGATAATGCTCCTAAGGAGTTAGTTAATTACCATATATGGCTTGCCTAGAACGTGTGTCCTGGATTGTGTGTGCCTGAAACGTGTGTGGTTCTGCGGGCCTGCAGCTGGATATTATTGCCCGCTCTCCCTCGGGAAGCCAATACGGAAGTAACTGAAACTGCAATTCATCGAAATTCCGCTAGTCCTGGCTCCATAATAGAGCAAATTTCGATTGAGCCCACTGTTAGAATGGCCAACTTTACAGCAGAAAAAAAGGTGTTTACAGCCTGGTACAAAGAACGATTTTGGTTCATATAGCTAATATTACCCTTCGTGACAACTATGAGGGGGGTGAATTTTTTTATAACTCATCCGTTTCCTTTATATTAGGTTATATTAAGTTTGCATAATTAAGGGCGTGGCCACTTTGAGTGACAGCTAGGTCTCGCTGGCCGCCGTCACTTCACCTCAGCTGATTACGGCTGATTAGCCGCAGATCTCGGCATATTCATCGTATTTTTGTGTTGTTTTATGTGACTATACACAGTCAGCTGCCTTTTGGAACTATTTCCTACAATTATCAGATGATATGGCATGTTGTGTGCACTTAATTGTGCTCACAAGCCATTCACGTGGCCTCAATTTGCCAGGTGAATGAAATTATATACCATCTCTATGAATGTATTTGTTTTATTTAAGATCATTTATACTTTTCATTAGAACTGTAATGCACTCCAGAATTTGACAGATTATTAGCTGTAGGCTCTAGAACAGTCATCTGAAGCGTTGTCATGTTCTGCCTGGACTTCATAATTATCCTTGCATTTACTAACACAGACTATATCTGAAGTTTTTAGAAGTAATTCGCACTTTCTTCCTCTTGAAAAACGTCATAAGCACAATGCTTAGTGGCTCAATGTGTAATTAATTGAAATTATGAAACAGTGTTTTTATTGATAAAGTGTACAACCAAGCACATGTGGTCAGAACACAAACGAGTCGCAGGTGATGAAGTATTAAGCATTTCTCCCATAGGGAAGCCTGTCTAAGCAGAATCCCAGCATCCGTCTGTAGCTCCGCTCATGCTCCGCCTCTTTGCCCTTGTATGGTATGCCCGGGGTTGGTGCGATGACCCGCGAACAAAATGGCGACGGTCGGCCACGCCTTCTGTTAGCTTCTTTTGGGTTCTTCATAAACCTATGGGTGACGTCACGGATACTACGTCCATATCTTTTACTGTCTATGGTATAGACCAATTACCAACCTACGTCACACATGACGTCACACAGGTCGCCGGTTGCAGAAAAAGACCGGCTGCAATAGCAAACATGTCGTGTTTTGCGGTAGGATGCCAAATTCAAAAGCCAAAAAATAGAAAACTTAACTTTTACCATACACCACACTGCTTTTAATGCCGACTGCAGACGTCTTTGGCTAAAAGGGAGCTGAATGAAGTGACGACCTAATTATAAATGCTGGACTCTGCAGTTCTCATGTTATATCAGGTAAGTTCAGGCTATGCTGAATCATATACATTACTCGTTTTTGATTGCAGCAATGATTTCGGCAAAACAGTTACATGTGGTTAATTAAACTGCGGACACTGAATGCTAATAATGAAACGTGAAATTGTAAGTTATTAAGGTAAAGTTGGTTTTATATTCACACATTCATTCAGTGACAACTTGCGACACACTCCCTATATTGTTTACCACTGCACTTTGAGTATTCGGTCTGAAATAACCTGCACGTGTGACTTGAAAACAACATTAACACTGTTTATTTGACTGTGAACAATGTTGTACTTTAATAGTCATTGGCTACTAATATGATTTCGCTATTTAGAGTTTGCAAATATTATGTTTATGAAATTATATTATTAAGGGGAAAGTCCGAATGTGCGAATATAAAACCAACTTTACCTTTATGAGTAAGTTCACATACCCTGGCCCTGCCGTACAGGTGTACAGTAGTTCGCTGTCAGAATGCTGTTGTTCTGCTTGTTGAGGATCACCCTGGCCTTGTATAATGTTAGCTCCGTCTTTTTTTACTTGTCTTTGGCTCGGCAGATCCTCGGTTTTTAGCACTACATAGTTTTGAATCTGGTAATCATGGAACATTATTTCTTGCACATGACCACACAGAACACAATTGTTGGCATCCAAAGACTTGTAGACCTTTAACTTCTCTCGTAAAATCAGTTGGAGCTTCAATGAGATTGTATATTTCGGGCTGGATGCTTGGTCATTTCGTCTTATTCAATATCCATTGGGAGGGTGCTATCGCAAATGGACCTGTCAGACGAACGCAGCTCACTTTAACGTTAATTTTGCCGAATCACTGTGCTTATCACTGGGTGACAAGCTGTTATAATACGCTGAAAGCATTATGTAAATAATATATAAAATATGTAATCAATATATCTTATTTCTAAGACAACAACAAACTCTGAACCGCATTGGATGTCACACCCTCGCTGTAAATGCTAGCGCTCCCGGTTTTTTTCTGCCACCTCCCTGCGTGCGCATCCTGAATGTTTACAAACATGGTAATTCGAGTGGAGGAACTATAACGTCACCTTGTAGGCGAATCGGCTGCTAGCATAAAACTGGTTCCCTCTATAAAATCTCTATAGGATTTTCCCATAGGCTTTTCGAAGATTGCAAATAATAAGCTCTGTGTTCAAACACTGTTCATTAAACTTACACGTTTTGTCCAGCCGGATAATCCTCACACGAAAATGCAACTTTTAGCACTTTTGAATCTTAAATGTAAACGCAAGAACTAAAAAGCTAACATTAGGCTATAAACTGACTATTTATTTATTATTATAGGTGGGCATAGATTAATTTTTTTAATCTAGATTAATCTAGATTAATTTCAAAATTAATCTAGATTAATCTAGATTAAAATGGCTCATTTGAATTCTGCCGAAGGTATTCAGATTATGTGTGTTACCCAAATAATAAGTCTTTGAGAACAGGTTTCTCAAGCCGGTGATGGTGATGAAAATAAATGATGTTCAATAAGATGTACTCGTGTTTACTAACTGTTTATTCAGTTAAACATGAATTTTGAACTGTAGGTCTACATAAGCTCCAAACAGCGAATTCTGATGAGCTTAATCTGACTAAAGTCATCACTGAAATGGAATTAAGACGTGGAGTATGCAGATATTAGTGGCATTATTGAAGTAAACACCGCGGTCTTTAGGACCTTTCGCCATATTTTCCGACAAGGTCCACACGCGGCTGTCAGAAAGGACGGCACACCATACCTGCCAACTGCCGGACTGTACCAAAATGCTGAGGAGCGGGGGGCGGCATACCTGCCAACACTCCCGTTTTTCCCGGGAGTCTCCCGTATTTCAGACTCGTCTCCCGTATTGTTCTGTCTCCCGGTAAACTCCCGGAATCCCCCCGCCCCCCGCTCCTCAGCATTTTGGTACAGTCCGGGCTGAAACTTGGTGCTTGTGCTCTTCCGGTCGCGCGCTAGCGGCGCTACAGTTCGCGCGCCCCCATCTCCCCAAACCTCTCACCCCTCCCGCTCTTCAGTTTGCGCCAGTGTTGCCAACTTAGCAACAATTTTTTTTTTTTTAAAAAGTGACTAGCGACAAATCTAGCGACTTTTTTGTGTGTTACTGGCGATTTTTATAGACTGTCGTTTGTCCATTACTGTACCGTCCCTACTCTTCTCAACGAGCTGCGGATTCTGTCCCTCCCCTGCAGCCTGAGAGCAGAGCACCTCTCTGCGTACTGACGGCAAATGATTTAGACCAGGTGGCAGTTTGAAGGTATTTCCCTTGTACAGTCAACCCGATCTGCTTCTCCTTTATTTTAACAATTTAATTTGACCGTTTATTCTTGTTGCACAATCAGAGATGTTGTAAGTGAGAGTTTCAGAACTTGTCTGAGTATATTACGTCTGAGAGATTACTGCAAATTCACTACTCATCTATAATGATATACTGTATTCAAACAGCAATACATGTAGTTAAATTGACAAGCTTACATAAAGCGTAGTGCGAATATAAAATACCCGATTTATTTACCATAGGCTGTTAAACAGAAATGGTAGAACGCGATGACGTCAGTAATATGCAAATTAACGTATGACGTTATCCCCCCCGGGATTACGTCATACGGGGGGGGGGGGGGGGGGGGATTTACGAACCAAATGTTGGCAGGTATGGGGGGCGGGGGGATTCCGGGAGTTTACCGGGAGACAGAACAATACGGGAGACGAGTCTGAAATACGGGAGACTCCCGGGAAAAACGGGAGTGTTGGCAGGTATGATAGACGTCCATCGTGAAGAAGCTGCAGGTGTGAGAAGGTCACCCACCAGTTCAGGCTGGCCCACGGGATCAATGCAGAGACTTGTCTGTCACTGGTGCCTTTCAGGTATCAGTCTCATGGTCTCCATTCCTCCATGACCACCACATGCATCTGCTCAGTGTATGGCCTGGTCCAGGATTATGGAGACCTAGGGATAAGGAAAAACAGACTAACATAAGAGTAGATGCCATTTAAATTATAATTTATTTTAGAAAAAGTTCCTGGCTCCGGTTGCCCTAATTAATGCAGCCTAACAATCTTTTAGAAGATTTGAATTTTAAAAACATTTGTGTTTTATGTGTATGCTAATGCAAAGATATGTGTCTTTAGTCTAGTTTTAAACTGAGAGGCAGAGTGTGTCTGCCTCCTAAGCTGGAAGACTGTCCCAGAGTTTAGGTGCCAGATATGAGAAAGATCCACCACCTACAATTTATTTTGATAATCTGGGAATGATCAATTGTCCAGAATTTTGGGGATGTAATACAACAGAAGCTCACTAAAATACTGGGGAGCTAAGCCGTTCAAGGCTTTGTAGATAGTCAATAAAATGTTTAAATTTATCTGATATTTAATAGGGAGCCAATGCAATGATGACATAACTGTAATATGATCAAATTTCTTTGCTCTAGACATCACTCTAGCAGCTGCATTTTGAATCAGCCGAAGTTTGTTAATTAAGCCAATAGGGCAACCGCCTAGATCAGGAAAGCATAAATAAGCTTTTCCACATCAGACATTAGTAGCATATGTTGAAGTTTGGCAACATTTGAAAAAATGCAGTTTTTCAGATGCTTGAAATCTGACCTTTAATTGACAGGTTGCTATCAATATACGATAGAGGATATTTTCATTTTTTGTTAACATATTTCTTTTTTAAAGAAATAAATGTTTTTGCAATTTAATCCTCAATACTTTAATTTACCTCAATACTTTCAATACCCTTAATACAATAATTTAATCTTTAAAACTTAATGTAAAACATGATTACTGAATCTTACTTAAATCTCCATCTTCAGAGATGATCATTTTCATAAATCATGTTTTTTTCATTTGTACTCTTCAATGCACAACATAAAACATGATATCTATCAAAAAAATGGAGTTGGATATGTTTTTGCAAATAAACTCTTCATATACTGTTCATCCTGCTGTATCCAGCATACTGTACATCCGGCATTGTGCAGTATACTATTTTCAATGATTGTTGACTTGCTCTTAAATTTACTCATGCCATTTGTCAGTTATTTTCTTTATGTGTGCTAAATTTCATACTGCAAGCTTTAACCACCTTCTTAATCAATTTTCTGTTCTGATCTCAAGCCTAGGCAAATAATTGAGAAAGCCCCAATCTAAGGCAGCATTTTTATGATGTCACCATGTAGACTTTTTCCAAAGTATTTTACTGTATTTTAAAGTGCCCTTATTACGGATTTTTGAAAATGAGCTTCCATGCAGTGTGTAAAACAGCACTAAGTGAATGAAAACATCCAGGTGAGGTTTAAATCTGAAAGTGCACTATGTTTAAAACTATTGATTTCTTGGCGAAATAGTCGACTCAGAGTTGAATATATTGAATAAAGTTGGGTTGGGATCTTTTGCTTAAACGGATCGACGTCGATACGGTACATCACCAAATATGTAGTTTCAGATCCGGTCAAATGTGAATGCGCTCTCCTTTAGAAACTAGCAGAGCGTGGGGATCATGGGACTGATCATGACTCGAAGATGATGATCACTGACAGATGGAGATTCGGCTGCGGGGAATAAAGGGTAAAGTTAATTTTCACAACAATACCGCAGTATAGCCAACCTAGTGCTGTGTTTTTTCATGTCATTTTTCTGATTTTTGATACAATAACCTACGCTGCAACATGGGATTCGTCGGCCGTTTGCTATTGAAGAAGCAGCAGAGACTATGGGACTTTGTCAGACTTTGACAGGGACTTTGTAAGTAATAGTTGCAGTTCACATGGAGCAATTTCTTTTTCCTCCGGATCATAACATAAAAGTGTAATTAAAATTGTTGCCTCGTTTTGTATTGTTTGCAAAAATATGTGTTAAATTTTGTGTTGTAACTTGTAATTGCCCCGCTCGGCTTGTAATCACTTATCTATTATAAATCAGTGCTTGTACTGGGTTAAACCTTCATGGGGCTATTCACATTGAAAACGTTCGCGTTGAAAACCTGATGGGTGCTTCTTCCTTTACCGATTTAAATGCGTTTCTGAACTCCTAATACTCTGCCGTTTGTCGTTGCTATGGCACGGTCAATTTTCAAAATACAGTAATTCAACATTTGCCACTGTGTGGATTAATACTGAATGTGTGTCGTTAGTATTACTTGGGGTTAGTGTTAAGAGTAGAGTAACATGGTCTTGTTTATTTGCATTGCTTTATTGCATTCCTGCATTGGGCTCTCGCATACTCTGCTACTTCATAGCTGTGGTGGGCATTTCTCTCTGTATCGCGCTGAACACAGTGGACCAATGCAAACAGACTGGGTCATCGAACCAATCAGTGCAGATTAGCTTCGTGCTAAGGAGGGGTTTGGGAACAAATGAATCGCTGAACGAATCATATGGGAGTCGCTGGGATAATTAGGTAAAAATAAATGCATATTTTAAGACAATGAATAATACATGTATCGGCGACGCAGTGGCGCAGTAGGTAGTGCTGTCGCCTCACAGGAAGAAGGTCGCTGGTTCGAGCCTTGGCTGAATCAGTTGGCATATCTGTGTCGAGTTTGCATGTTCTCCCCGCGTTTGCGTGGGTTTTCTCCGGGTGCTCCGGTTTCCCCCACAGTCCAAAGACATGCGGTACAGGTGAATTGGGTAGGCTAAATTGTCCGTTGTGAATGAGTGTGTATGGATGTTTCCCAGAGATGGGTTGCAGCTGGAAGGGCATATGCTGCGTAAAACATATATGCTAGATAAGTTGGCGGTTCATGGTTCTGGCAATAAATACAAAGATACTAATAATTGGCAAAATGTATTTAATTAATTTCAGTGCATCCCTACCATGCAGCCTAAATAATTGTTAAAAAACATTTAGTTCAGCCTAGGAAGTAAACTTTCTAATTCAAAACACAATCCATAAAGGCACAAATCCAATTTGAAAATCAAAACGCGATTCATAAATACACAAATCCAATTCATAAATTCAAAACACGATTCATAAATACACAAATCCAATTTGTAAATTCAAAATCTAATTCAAAATACACAACTTAAAATTGTAAATTCAAAACACAATTCAAAAATACACATCCAATTCGTAAATTCAAAACAGGATTCATAAATATGCAAATCCAGTTCATGAGGCAAAAATATTTATACTTTTTAAATGATTTTTACTCTTAAATTGTATGTTTACAAATTCAGGGGTAGGGGTGTCTCAATTCCCTTTAGCTTGAATGTGTAGGGCTAAGGGGAAGGGGTAGATACCCCTTCGAATGAAGATTTTTCAGGACCACACTCGAAACCAAGGGGTAAGAAAATTTCCCGGAATACACCAGCCACAACGGCAGTATAGCCGCACCTGGAAGTAAGGAGATCCCCAAAGTAGTATTTTTTGTCATTATTACAAATTTTTTACAACAAACAAGCATATGTTTTATTACATTCATAAACACGTTCGTGTTTTACCATCATGCTTAAAAAGAAAAAAACGCTAAAATAAAAACCGCTAAATTTCGCTATCTATCATCCATAATAATAACTCCTGTACAGCAGTCCCACAACATTCTGTCACTCAATGTCAGAAAAGTCTAGTGACTGGAAATTACCTTTTTACAGTGTCTGCTATAGAGTGGAGGAACTATGACGTCACCTTGTAGGCCAATCGGCTGCTAGCATAAAACTGGTTCCCTCGATAAAATCCCCATAGTATTTTCCCATAAGCTTTTCGAAGATTGCAAATAATAAGCTCTGTGTTCAAACACAGTTCATTACACTTACACGTTTTGTCCAACTGGATAATCCTCACACGAAAACATAACTTTTAGCACTTTTGAATCTTAAATGCAAACGCAAGAATGGAAAAGCTAACATTAGGCTATAAACGGATTACACCGCCTGGGGCGCTTGCCTGTGACGTCAGCACCACCCTGCTAACGACAACTTTTCAAACTTATTTTTTTAGAAATTTGGTCCATGACAAAGATTTAATCTCTCGGTTTATCATACTATAATCCACGCTAAATATTATAAACACGTGAAAACACAAAAACACATATACCTACGTGCCTTTTGGATAGTTTTTTACGTGGGAAATGCATTTTGTTTTGCTTTACGGTAATAACATTTTTAAAACTATATGTATAAATGTGCCTACATAGTATTATCATAACACATTTAAATAAGTGTATTGCTCGCTTGCATACAGCCCGCTTACCTTAGTAACAGATGACATAAATGAGGCCTGAGGGACAAGTCTATCAAATGCCTGCCATCATGGACACAGAACAACATTCAATATTCTTTTTTTTGTCACGAAGTACAGCAAAAAAGCAGCCCATACAGTCACATATGCTATACATTTTAAGGAGTGTAAATATTGTCGTTATGACAGAGTTAAACGTGTTCAGATAGGCAAAGCAAGGCAAGTTTATTTATATAGCACATTTCATACACAGTGGCAATTCAAAGTGCTTTACATAAACAGGAATAAAAAAGACAAGTGTAAGAAAAAATAAAAAAAGATAATAAAAAAAACAAATAAAAGAATGAAAGGTTGTAAAAGAATGAAAAAGAAGAGAAAAACATAATAGTGCGATTTGTCGGACGTAGCACAGTGCTCATTCAGTAAAGGCACAGCTAAACAGATGTGTTTTCAGTCTGGATTTGATTGTGCCTAATGTTGGAGCACATCTGATCATTTCTGGGAGTTGATTCCAGCAACGAGGGGCGTAGTAGCTGAAAGCCGATTCACCCTGATTTGACTGAACTCTTGGAATTTCTAGGTTTGTATTCAGTGAGCATATCTGTAATGTATTGAGGTCCTAGGCCATTTAGTGATTTATAGACAAGTAATAATACTTTAAAATCTGTTCTGAATATAACTGGGAGCCAGTGTAAAGACCTGAGGACAGGTGTAATGTGCTCTGATTTCCTGGTTCTGGTCAGAATCCTGGCCGCAGCGTTCTGAATGAGCTGCAACTGTCTGACTGTCTTTTTGGGAAGGCCCGTGAGGAGGCCGTTACAGTAATCCACCCTGCTGCTGATAAAAGCATGAACAAGTTTCTCTAATTCTTCCCTGGAAACAAAGCATCTGATTCTTGCAATGTTTTGGCGATGATAGTATGCTGATTTACTAACTGCTTTGACATAACAATTGAAACTCAGATCTGACTCCAGAGTCACACCAAGATTCTTGACCTTATTTTTTGTTGTTTGACCTTTAGAGCCAAGGTACGCATTCACCTTGAGAACCTCATCTCTGTTCCCAAACGCAATGACTTCAGTTTTCTCTTTGTTTAACTGAAGAAAGTTTTGGCACATCCAACTGTTCATTTCATCAATGCATTGGCAGAGGGTGTCAATAGGGCTGTATTCATTTGGCAATAAGGCTAAGTAGATCTGAGTATCATTAGCATAGCTGTGGTAGGAGATTTGGTTCTTTCTCATTATTTGGCTCAGAGGGAGCATATAAAGGTTGAACAGCAGAGGTGCCAGAATCGAGCCTTGTGGGACTTCACATGTCATGGGTGTCCACCTTGACCTATGGTCACCTATACTGACATAGTAACCTCTTCCTTCAGGATAAGATCTGAACCATTTGAGGACCGTCCCAGATAGCCCAACCCAATTTTCCAGCCTATCCAGAAGTATGCTGTGATCGACAGTGTCAAATGCAGCACTAAGTTCGAGCAATACCAGCACTGTTAGTTTACCTGAATCTGTATTTAGGTGGATATCATTGATTATCTTTATAAGAGCGCTCTCTGTACTGTGATGTGCTCTGAAACCAGATTGAAAATTGTCTAAACACCCCTTGGAGTTTAAGAACGTGTTAACCTGGTTGAAAACAACTTTTTCAATGATTTTCCAATGAAAGGGAGATTTGAGATTGGTCTGTAACTGCTCAATAGTGTGTTATCCAGATTGCTCTTTTTCAAGAGGGGTTTAACAACTGCAGTTTTAAGTGAGTTTGGAAAAATCCCTGAGAGGAGTGAAGCATTTACCACTTTTAGGAGATCCATTTCTAAACAGTTAAACACCGTTTTGAAGAATGATGTGGGGAGCACGTCAAGACTGCAGATTGATGTTTTCATAATTTGCACAATCTCTTCTAAGATTTTACCATTAATTGCCATGAAATCAGACATAATGTCTGATTTCTTAAGTTGTGGTTGAGCTTGTCTGACGTCGGCACAACTTGGCTGATTGGATGAGCTGATTGCCTTTCTGATATTATTGATCTAATCAGTAAAGAAATGAGCGAACTCATTACATTTGCTTTCAGAGAGTAGTTCACTGGGAATCCTACTGGGGGGGTTTGTGAGTCTCTCTACCGTAGCAAAAAGTGTACGAGCATTATTTAAGTTGTTGTTTATAAGGGTTGAAAAGAAAGTCTGCCTAGCAGTTTTTAGTTTCACATTAAAAGCATGAAGACTGTTTTTATAGATATTATAGTGGACTACTAGTTTCGTCTTCCTCCACATACGCTCAGCTTTTCTGCACTGTCTTTTCATCATTTGAACTACTGTTGATTTTCTCCAAGGCCAGTTTTTCATCCCTGTTTTCTTCCTGACTTTAACAGGAGCAATGTCATCTATGACATTCTTAACTTTAGAGTTAAACAAATCAAGGAGAGAGTCAACAGAGTCTGTAGATATACTTGGTGCGAGTGATATGGCCTTCATGAACTGCTCACTAGTGTTCTCATTTATGTATCACTTTCTGACAGAGACAGATCTGTCTTTAACGGCTGGAGTGATCACTATATCAAAGAAAATACAGAAATGATCAGATGCAACATCCTTAACAACAGTCGATGAAATGTGTAGACCCTTAGTTATAAGTAGATCAAGAGTGTGTCCACGATTGTGTGTGGGTCCTTGAACATGCTGAGTCAGATCAAAAGTGTTAAAAACAGTCATGAGTTCTTTTACAGCATTGATTTCTGGATTATCAATGTGAATATTAAAATCCCCAGCAATAGTAAAAAAGTCAAACTCAGAGGTTACTATTGATAACAGCTCTGTAAAATCATCAATAAAAGTTGGAGAATATTTTGGAGGTCTGTAGATAATGATCAGTAAAATGCGTGGGGCACCCTTTAGTGCTATACTCAGATATTCAAAGGACAAGTAGTCACCAAATGACACTTGTTTACACTCGTAGACATCTTTAAACAGGGCAGCGACGCCTCCACCTCTCCTATTAACTCTGCAAACACTCAAAAAATCAAAGTTTAAAGGAGCGGTTTCATTCAGAACTGCTGCGCTACAACTGTCATCTAGCCAAGTTTCATTTAAAAGCATAAAATCAAGGCAATTTGTGTTGATAAAATCATTGACTAAAAGTGACTTGAAGAAAATGAAGAAAAAAGCAGACGAAAAATCCTTTCAAATCACTTTTTACTTTTATTGTCACATCATCAGCAGCATGTGTGCTATGATGAGTGAAAAGCTTAGGTGCTGGCTCCAGACAGTGCAACTTACAAATAGTGCAAATACACTGACAGTGCAAAATACAGACAGTGCAAAATACAGACAGTGCAATATACAACAACATACTCACAAAAAAACAAGACAATGTAAAATTGGCAATGTTGACAGCGATACGTACGATGGATAGGTGTACACATAGTTGTAGGCAGTATTGTTTTAAGTATGGATTTGTTAAAGTGCAGTGCATGCTACATCTTGATGGTGTGCAGTGCGGGGTATGGAAGAGTTTGTGTGGGGTGTGTTAAGTGTTCATCAGCCTGATAGTCTGAGGGAAGAAACTTTCCTTCAGTCGGCTGGTGCATGACCGGATGCTGCGGAACCGTCTGCCTGAGGGTAGCAGAGAGAAAAGTCTATGGCTTGGGTGGCTGGAGTCGCTGATGATTCTCTTGGCTTTCCTCATGCACCTCCTGGTATAGATGTCCTGGAGGGTGGGAAGCTCACCTCCTACTACACGTCCAGCAGTTCACACAATCCTATGTAGACCTTTGCGATTGCTGCTGGTGCTATTTCCGTACCAGGTGGTGATGCAGCCAGTCAGGATGCTCTCCACAGTGCAGGTGTAGAACGAGCGGAGGATGTGGGGGCTCATTCCAAACCTCCTGAGACGCCTGAGGAAGAAGAGGTGTTGTTGTGCCTTCCTCAGCACTGCGTCTGTGTGGGCAGTCCATGTCAGACCCTCAGCGATGTGTACTCCAAGAAACTTGAAAGTGCTGACTCTCTCCACTGGTGTCCCATTGATGGTGATGGGAGTGTGTTCTTTCTTCTATCTCCTGAAATCCACCACCAGCTCCTTGGTTTTGCTGATGTTGAGTGAGAGGTGGTTTTCCTGACACCACTGCGTCAGAGCGTGCACCTTCTCTCTGTAGGCAGTCTCATCATTATCTGTGATTAGGCCCACCACCGTTGTGTCATCAGCAAATTTAACGATGACATCAATGACTTTAACTTTGATCAAATGACAGTTAATATTTATATATTTTTTTACACATTTATTCACATGTTTGCATTACTGAGAGCAGGAAAGAGACAGGCTGCACTGGTAAGCAGTATCTTCATAATATCGTTTAATTAAAATAAATGATCAACAAATGAATCTGTCTTGGCAGTCTTTACAAGTGAAGGCATTATCCACACAATATCAATTCCTACTTTGAAAAATAATACAAACAATAAAATACTGTTCATGAAAACACTTGAATAACAGACAAATCCAAATGCCCAACGCAAGCGAGCTGCGTCCCAGACCAGATCAGCTCGATGACGTTTAATGTCTCCGACACCTGCTGTAGTCCCGTTTAGCCACTTGATAGCAACCGTCTTTTTAAAGAAGCATAACCGATTTAAAAAATCATGAGTGTGATGTAACTGATGTGTTTTATGTCGTAGAAAAAAACGTGAAAGTATCTTGAGTTTGTGTTAGCCACAGACCTTATTTCAGCGATTTAACTGAAATCCCATTCAAAAAACCCATTGACTTTGGGACGAGGGAACCGGAACTGCTAAAATGCTACCTCGCTTCCGGATTTTTGCATACAAATTGACGTCATAGTTCCCCCACTCTATAATGTTAATGTTGTTTGTTGTGTATTTACATAGATGAATATGGCCACAGTGTAAATGCGCAGTACAGTTACTATCTTATTGCCACATTAGATTGTTATAATAACATGATATATACCTTCAGTGATTTCCTGAAGATAAATACCAAAAAATAACTCAACTAGAAAAACTACAGCAGTCGGATTCGTCTGATCTCATATGAAGCAAGAGATGGTGATGACATATGATGACGTGTGCAGGTGCTGTAGTGGTGTCCCATATCTTAGGGGTAAATTTTGAAGCTCTTGCCCTTCACACTCGGTTTTTTTAGGGCCGAGGGGAAGAAGTAGGGGTACAAAAATAGAATTGGGATTGGGCCTTAGCGTCACTTGCAACAAGAGTTTGAAGAGAGCGCTACATAGACGGGTTTTCTCTCGGCTTCTTAGCAAGAAATGTATCATTGCCGCAGTGCCACCCATTGCATATAAGTAAAAATACACCCTTTGATCAACCCTTGATTCAGCTAAAACTGGAATTGAACAAGTTTTAATTACAAAAATTGGATCGCCAAAAAAGGTCAACCGTGCAGTTATGCACGTTAAGGTTATGTCCAACTGTGTCAGATTTTATTGCAAATGCTTACAGTGTGTTAATCACTGAAAACATAGATTACTGTAGGAAATAGGCAATAAAAACAATATAGACACAATCAGTACAAGCCTTGTAGATTATGGAGAATAATTTTCTGAGTATTTTATCATTAATTTGATACATTTTTCTTCAAATGTGTCAGAGTTTTATTAATTTAAAAGCTTACAGCGTATTAATCATTAAAAACATGGATGCAATACTGTAATAACAACAATAAAGGCACAATTTAAAAAGCCTTGTGCATCATGGGGAAAATTATTCTTAATATTTACAGTTTATTTAATACCTATTCAAATGGTGTTGTCTTTTAATTGATTTATTTTTTAATTGATATTATTATTTTATTATACATTAAAAGTGATTTTAAAAATATTATAAAACAGCCTACATAAAGTCCTAATTCCAAAAACAGAGTCTTGTGCAAAAACTGGGATGTTTTTTTTCCGGAACCGTTGCTTCTGCTTTTAGTGTTTAACAGCACGTAGTTACATTTTTAATTCATTCATGTGGTTTATTTATTTGTATTTTCCGGTAAAAAATATGGCTTGTGCAACATAAATTGCATTCTTTCTTTCGGATGTCATTTGGCCTCAAAATTTATCTGACGGAAGTTTAATTGGTTTGAAACAATGCCTAATTAATGTTAACTCAATATAGGCTATAGGCCTACCACCATGTTAAACTGCAGTTCGCAGATTGCGGACTAAGCCAAAGGAAAATGAATGAATGAATGAATGAATGAATGAATGAATGAATGAATGAATGAATGAAATACAAAAGACATTATTCAATGTAAAAAAATGCAATATGTTAACAGGATTAACCATGAGAACTATTTATATTATTTATTAAATTTACCATTAATTGTATTTTAATAATGTCTACCCCTACCCCAACGCGAAATCCATCCGTCACAGTAATGAAAAAGCAGATTTGGATCTGGCATCTTCTCTATTAGTATAGCTGATTAACCATATGGATGGATGATAACAGATTTCTGAGCCTATAATGGCCCATATATATATATATATATATACATACAGTTGAAGTCAGAATTATTAGCCCCCCTGAATTATTATCCCCCTGTTTATTTTTTCCCCCAATTTCTGTTTAACGGAGAAAAGATTTTTTCGACACATTTCTAAACATAATAGTTTTAATAGCTAATTTCTAATAACTGATTTCTTTTATCTTTGCCATGTTGACAGTAAATAATATTTTATTAGATATATTTCAAGACATTTTTATACAGCTTAAAATGACATTTAAAGGCTTAACTAGGTTAATTAGGTTAACTAGGCAGGTAAGGGTAATTAGGCAAGTTATTGTATAACAATGGTTTGTTCTGTAGACTATCGAAAAAAAAATAGCTTAAAGGGGCTAATAATATTAACCTTAAAATGGTTTTTAAAAAATTAAAAACTGCTTTTATTCTAGCCGAAATAAAACAAATAAGACTTTCTCCAGAAGAAAAAAATATTATAAGACATACTGTGAAAATTTCCTTGCTCTGTTAAACATCATTTGGGAAATATTTAAATAAGAAAAAACAATTCTAAATTCTTAAATGTTTGGTGCCTTGTGACTAAATAATAATAAAAACTAGGTTAGTGTAGGCTGCATTCAACCATTTTTATTTTTTTGTCAGCTTTCAATTATTGTTGGCTGTGATCAATATTTTGTGTCTAATAGTTTAGTTTTGTGCCGTGTAAGTAGCCGTGTAATAAGTGGGAAAATGTAGATGGTTGTATTTCCAGATTTTTGGGAAGGTTTTGCAGTCACTGTCTGGCATTGACAGATTTCCAGTTAATGCAACATCCCAAATTAGGTCCTCTCTCCAGATCTGGCTTATTCCAGTACAAATTAAGCCCTTGTTGAAGTTCCAACCACACAAGATTGCAATGCTGTTTGCCAATGTTCATTGGAACAATGGATTTGGAAAACACTGTATCGCTGAACTATGTGTGTAATGATGGAACTTGCAACCCTAGTTAACTAATGATGCTTTTGAGAAACGCACCCTTGGACAGTGATGAGTATGTCCTCCAGACACCCTAAGCACACAACCTTAAGCACAAAAAAGAACAGCACAGGTTCAGATGGCAAAAAAAAATAATTTCATGAAGCAAATACAAATCACCTTTTGGCCATGTTGTTAAAATGTTGTATGGATGTTTGCAACATTGTTGTAATGTTGTGTTTTTGTTAGGATGTTTCTATTGCAACAACCAACCCTCACAATGACAACATAACAGACAATGTGTGCTGAATGTAGATGTTTAGTTGTCAAGCAATTTATTTTATAGAATTGAAAAATTATTATTATTATTGTTAATTATATTTTATTTTTGTACTTAAGTTGTGTGACAATAATAGGTGCCCCAAGAAACCTCAAAAATATAGAGTGACAAATGTTCTATATTTTGCTGTCAAAAAGTTTAACTAATGGTCACTGCCAAGTACTTACTTGATGTGTGTACGTGTGCGCTTATGTAGGGGTCAAGATTGTCTCCACTTGAGGACCACTGTGACATCTCCAGACTCAGCTGTGCCAATAATTATTTATTTTGAAATGCAACCTTTATACAGTGTATAGTGGTTATACAGAACCCAGCATCTAAGAGGCTATGGGGTTTACAGTATTTTGACAATAATAGATATTTGCTGAACCTTGAGGACCAGAATCACTTATTTACATATTATTAATTAGCTCTCTCTCTCTGGGCTATTTACACACACACACACACACACACACACACACACACACACACACACACACACACACACACACACACACACACACACACACACACACACACACACACACACACACAGAGAGAGAGAGGGGGAGAGATCTAACTTATTTTGAATTGAGCATACATAATTGTACTCTATGATTATTAATAAGTTATAAATAGGATAACTTTATATTTATACTCTTTCCTATCCTTGCACTGAGTCAATCTTTTTCAACCAGCTCTACCTAGGCAACATTTCTACTTTAAACCCATTTTTTTGCGTCTCATACATTAGAGAATTATATTAATGAAATACGGATGCATCGAAATAAATATATTCTTACATTATATTACATTATATTATATTATATCATATTATATCATATTATATTACATTATTCTCATTTGTATTATAAAGAAGCACAATTTTGTACTCTCTCTCTGTCTTTTTTTTTTACTTGTAGGCCTATGCCGACTTCTCATATATAAAACCAATGATGAATCAAATAGAACAAAATATAGACATTTATTGTTGTTTTTATCAACTGAAATGTACTAATATTTTATCAATATCATTGCAGTCATTTTGTTATTTAGCACTTTTTATTCGGGATAACAGCCTTATATTTAAACATTATGCCTAATTAGTGGTTCGAGAGATGATGCAAAAATCCAGCCCACATATTTATAGAATTAACCCCCCTCCCAGCCTGTTATAAGGTACTTTATAGCTTATATTGATTTAAAACACATTGCAAACACAGTTCAAACTCATGCCATTACGTTTTAATTTTTTCTATGAACTGAAGTAGCCTACAACTGAAAAGAACACAAATAATTCACTAAAATGCTTTTTTTTTCATACATGTACAGTTTATACAGTGCTCGATGAATAAAACGTGTCAAAATGGGTATGTACAACTTAAAAAAAAAACGAACAGTGCTTATATTTAACCTTCTTATTACATTAGGCAAATATTGCCTATAAAGCAGTCTTAACTGTGGCTATAACTGTAGCCTAAAAATAAACTTTTAAACAGAATAAATAAGTTGCGCTTTAGGGTTTAAAAGTGCCTTCATTTCGCGTGCTTTTGATTTTCACCCTTTATAGCGAAATGAAAATGTTTGTAGAACACACACACAAAAACGTTCATTCAAACGATACAAATTCTTTAAGAACAATACCAAACATTTGAGCGTTACACTGATCTTTGCATCTCCGTGTATGGAAGTCATCCGCCAGCAGAGTTAGTACCGAGCTGATGGAAACGAGATAATCTGGCATTTATTTTTTCCCGACCTTAAAACTGAAAGTTTATCCATCTTGCATATTCTCAAAGTAGGGAATCTGAGTTATTGAAGTGCTCTTTTAATGAGTTTGTCATTTTCTAACACTGCGCTTATACTGTTCTACTCTAAAGGCAATTTGTAATTCCATGTCCATTTCCAACAGAGACACTTTACAGACCACCTTATCGTTCACTTGGGTCTATGTGCGCTATTGCTCGTCGTTGCGCAGTCACATCACACAAGGTTTGATGTCCTGATAAGAGACCTGTTGATGGTGGTAGTACGAGCTGCTCCCTGGTGAATGCATCGATGAAGAGGTCATGGCGTTAAAAGAGAAGACAAACTCTTTCCTGTCACACATGCTGGGAGATTGGGTATGATAGCGCGGTATACCTGCGGAGAACAAAATAAAGCACTGCATTACTACAAAACTAGATACAATTCACCCTTTTTAAATATGTTTTGATAGTTTTAATTGGTAGTTAAGTTAGGGCTTAATTAAGAAGTTGAATTTCCCGTGGGTTGTAAATTCCGGTTGTCCTATTTCTTGAGGTGTTCTTATCAAATGCTTTATTCTTCTTCTTCTTCTTCTCCCTCTTCTTCTTCTTCTTCTTCTTCTTCTTCTTCTTCTTCTTATTATTATTATTATTATTATAATAATTATTATTCATATTACTATTGTTATTATTATTATTATTATTAATAATATTAGTAGTAGTATTAGTATTATTATTATTTTATTAGTAGTAGTAATAGTAGTATGTTTATGTTAATTTATTTATGCTACTAACATGAACTAAGAATAAACAATAATTGAACATGATTTATTATTGTATAGTTAATGTTAGTTTCAACATTTATTAATGCATTATTAAAAGTGTGCTTGTTATTATTAGTTAATGGGCAGTTAAGTTTAACAATGACTAACAATGAACGACTGTATTTTCATTAACATTCTTAATGTTAAAGAAGATGAAGTAATGATGTAATAAATGTTCTGTTCATTTTTGTTCATGTTAGTAATACATTAAGCAACATCAGCTAATTAACCTTATTGTAAAGTGTTACCCATAATGATAAGAAATTGTTTCTGGGATACTGTTCACCCATCGCATTTAGTTTTACGTTCACTCTTAAAAATGCTCGGTTGTTTTAACCCATTTGGAAATGTTTTCTGTATCTCGTAAAATCTTTAAAGTATTTCTTAGATTTTATTAAAATAAACTAACCAATTTCTTCATTATTATTATTATTATTAATATTATACAAAATTACATGACTATCGCCTGAATTCAATCACCGGGTAGGCAGTATATTTTATCCAGCGTTTAAGAGCAAAAAAAAAAAAAAAACATAAACGTTTAGGCCTATAAAGTCTTCAGAAAATAATTAAAAATACGTTCGTTACTATACACTTTTTCTGGTATAATGTTTTAGTACATAAAGCTAACTAATTCTGCATATTGGAATTCACTGAAAGTCGGAAATTCAAAGCTGGAAGCTTTAAGATCTGGGCGTTTTAAATACCGGTGGAATTGCTTGCACGCGAATCCCTACGGACATATGTTGCCGCGGGGCTCGTGGTGTGGCTCCTTGTGGTCTTGCCCCAGTGGCGGCTACAGCAATCAGGCAGCAATCACTTCTAATTTTAAATGTGCAGAATGATGTAAATATGTAAATGTATGTCTAGAAGTTAATTTTTATATTTGTAAATTGTGTAAGGCACCCGTGAAATAATCAAGAAAATAACGTAATAGACTAAACCTTATTTAAACAACTTTTAATTTATTTAGTCCTAATATAGATTTTGACCACAATTTGAATTGATGTGCCAATGTTAACTGTGTAAAATTAAATGTAGCGATTCTGTATCAGCCAGTTTAACATGTAGATAAACGGGTAAACAGAACATAAAAAGGTAAATGTGTTGTTATCGGAAAAAACACTTTTTTAACGTTAATTATATATATATATATATATATATATATATATATATATATATATATATATATATATATATATATATATATATATATATATATATAATTTATTACAATGCTATAATTATTTAATTATGATTTTAAAATTATTTTCAATTATATCAGCGTCAAATGTTCTTAAAAACTTTACCTTGGAGGTCGGTGGTACCGTGACCGTTCTGGTGCAAGTAGGACTGTTCCAAAGAGTGTGTTGGTAAGCTAGGCTGCAATGAACTGGCTCCGGGATTGCACGGAGAGAGCGGTTGCTGTTTAATGTAAGACGTCCCGTTATTTAGAGATGTCGGGGGCGCTGAAGGCCAGGCCGAAGCCGTGCTAGAATACACGGCATGCGGGTCCATCACCCCCCCGCTGGTGAGAAGCGGCGATGCGGAACTGTCGTGGTGGGGGTACTCCGTCCCTGATGATCCCGTGCAACTGCCCATATAGGAATGTCCACTATTCGTTGATAGATGGGGCATAGAGTGTCCTGCCAAGCCCATTCCTTCCATATTGCTAGCCAAATGTCCATTCATCATCCCAATTCCACTCTCCAAAGATAAACTGTTTGGAGGACAAGACAGGCCCCCGCCGCCCCCCTGAAAGTTATAGGACTCGGGTATGTGATTGAATCCCAGCCCGTTCATCATGCTGTACATGGAAGGTTTGAGCGCCTGACATTTGCGTCTGAATCCCCGCGGCCTCCTGCGGAAGGATCCCTCCTCGAACATGAACTCACTGGCTGGGTCGATGGTCCAGTAGTGACCCTTCCCGGGTCTGCCTAGACCCTTGGGCAGCTTGATGAAGCATTCATTCAGAGACAGATTGTGACGCACAGAGTTTTTCCAGCCTTGATACGATCCTCTAAAAAATGGGAAGCGACTCTGGAGGAACTGGTAAATTTCGCTCAGAGTGAGTCGTTTGGTTGGAGAGCTCTGGATGGCCATGACAATAAGAGCGATGTAAGAATACGGGGGCTTTTCGGGACGACGAATTCCAGCGTTGGTCTTTTTTGCTTTCGTGCTTGAGGAGGAAGAGGAGGTCTCCATCACAGGCGTCTGTCCGTGCGGTTTTTCCGACATGGGGCTACTGTGAGCGGGGGTCTGCACAGAGGGTTGCTGCACTTCAGCCGTCATTCTTCACGTTTACGCGCACGTCAAAATCCACGATGAAAAAAACTTCGCTTTTACTCTTCTATCATTAATAACGGACTGCGCTGCTTTAAGTTCTTTCTTTGTACGTAATTTCACACTACTACTACTGTCTTAGCACTACGCAACATAAAACTGAACACAGCAGGGAAAAGAGATTCATTCGGCTTCCTATCGAGATCCAGTCTTCTTGTCCTTCCTTTAGGAGTTGGGCTTTTACTTATCTGTTTCCATCAGTTCCTCTCAGGCTCTTGAGCATGGGCATGGCAGAGTCGCGCAGGGGCCGCCCAGTGTCCCTCCCACTGTCAGCTATTCTAAAGTGGGCTTCACCAAAATCAGTATAACTGGACCACTTTTTTAAAACGCGCGTTTATAGACTTTTTATTGTAAATAGTGTATTCCGTGCACATGAGCATTACACATTTTTTTCGGATAATATAAATTAATTTTAGCTAATAAAAATAGTTTACTTGTATTTGCAAAACGCAGCTGGATAGCTTAATTACGTTTTTATAATTTACGTTTTTTTTGCTTTTAATCGAAACAAACGATATGAATAAGATTAATTCATTTAATCTGTACCCTACCTTTAATACTTTACTTTAAAGCGTTCTCAAATTGTTAAACAGGCAAAAAAATAAAGGTTTTGGGGAGGTTTAGTCTACAAAAAATCACAAATTAATATATATATATATATATATATATATATATATACATACACACACACACACACACACGCTTAATACTTATATATATAGACGAAAAGCGTGTTTCTTTTACAAACAGACATGAGCAGGATGTTTATACTACAGAATGTAAACATTTCTCCCGTGCTTCTTTAAATCAGAAATCAAACAAAAAGCCTTGCTAGTGGAGCTAATTCACAGAGAGTCACGTCGTCATACTGAATTTTACACTTATATTTAGATTCTTGATCCGATTAAAATGATTTACATCTGAAGAATGGGAGTTTCGGGTTTGTGTCGCGTTCATGGAATGAAGACTGCTGTCATTCAGCTGTACCACTTCATCAAGGCAAGTTTGATTCAAGTATTGTACGTTCGGAGTTTTTGCTTTGCTGAAGTCAAATGGAACGACTCACATATGGATTGTTGCAAAGTTGTGAACTTTATTGACAAGACAGTAAAATTCGTCGTTGTAACGCATACACTTAGGGATGCACACACTTGTCTAGTGTTCTGGGCTATTGATGCAGAAATACGGTTTTCCTTTCTTTCTTTCTTTCTTTCTTTCTTTCTTTCTTTCTTTCTTTCTTTCTTTCTTTCTATCTATCTATCTATCTATCTATCTATCTATCTATCTATCTATCTATCTATCTATCTATCTATCTATCTATCTATCTATCTGTTTGTTTGATCGCTCTATTCCGAGTCTAAAAGCATGTATTAGATTTCGTTCTTATGTAAGATGAACTGTCATGCTAGTCTCTGTGCAGAACTAACAGTCTGAGTGTGCACGCACATCGACTAGCGTGTATAGCCTTAATTTAAAATCTAACACTTATATTTAATAAAAAAAAACTTAACTGTATAGTTAATTTTAAAACTAACACATTTGCTATATATACTTCATATTTGCTATAAACTTATATATAAAGTTTATAGCAAATATGAAGTATATATAGCAAATGTGTTAGTTTTAAAATTAACTATACAGTTATATATATGAGATGTGAGATGTTAATTTTACTCATTTAATACATTATTTTTCCGGCGTATATTGATATTAATAATAATAATAATAATAATAATAATAATAATCACCACCAAGAACAATAAACTATCCACAATCGAGAATATATCGTTATTACCTAATACCTAATTACGTAATGAATGTTTGGTTCATGTGAAGAAATACATATTGACATAGGTAGCCTATTTTAAGGGTTGGAAAGATGCCGACTACATTTATCCGATAGGGACCACCCACCACGTGCTCGAAATCTGCATTTAGTTAAGGTTAATGACTTCATTTGTTAGGGGTATTTAGTTAACCCTTCTTTACTGTTGCCCCCTGTTCACTCTCACATTTTCAAAAATATTCAGAATATTGTTGTTTTCATGAATTGTGACGTAAAACATTACAAAGTTCTTCAACGTTCTTCCAATTAAGTTCAGCAGACTGTGATCGATGCAGTAACGTTCACTGTATAGACTTTCACTCTCTTTTTACGCAAACAAATAGGCATATAGCAGTTTTCATCTCACATAAAAACTTTCAAAAATCGGTAGACGAAAATCTGATTTAATTAAAATAGAGTAACAGCAGCAGCAGAAACAACAACAATTTTGGTTGTTGTTGTTGTTCTTCTTCTTCTTGTTCTTCTTGTTCTTCTTCTTCTTGTTCTTCTTCTTCTTCTTCTTCTTCTTCTTCTTATTATTATTATTATTATTATTATTAGTATTATTATTATTATTAGCATTGTTTGTTGTCATTATTATTAACACATGATGATAATAGCCAATATTCTTCTTTTTCTTCTTCTTCTTCTTCTTCTTCTTCTTCTTATTATTATTATATTATTATTATTATTAATTATTATAATAATGACAAAAACAATAACATCTACAACAATAATAACTATTTTATTATTATTATTATCATTATTACTGTTATTATTA
>LR812536.1:45645034-45695034 GCA_903798195.1 Danio kyathit
AAAATCTTGACTGATAAAAACCAACAACTACCAATACATTAAATGAAAACAAACAGTCAATTGATTGCTGAATGAATGATTGAGTACACAAAGCATCTCAATACTTTGTAAACTATTGTTGGTGACAGTTTCATTTGACGGTCTCCTTTACACGGTATACATTCTCTTCATTATAAGCCATTCTGAAAGTATGACAACAACATACAGTGATCTTTTCCTAATAGTACTTTACTAATAATCTACAGTTACACTCTAAACCAGGGGTGCTCAACCCTATTCCTGGCGATCGACCATCCTGCAGTTTTCAGTTGCAGCCCTTATCAAACACACCTGCCTGTAATTATCAAGTTCTCCTCACGTTCTAAATAATTGGTTCAGGTGTGTTTGATCAGGGTTGGAGCTGAAATCAGCTGGAAGGTTGATCGCCAGGAACAGGGTTGAGCACCCCTGCTCTAAACTATTCTGGGTTCCACACAATCAATTTGTGTTGGGACAACATGAAGGAATTAAGTTAACTCATTAGTTTTTACAAATTTAAGTGGATTGAACATAAAACAATTAAGTTGTGCTTAAGTTGACTTCTGTTGTTTCAGCTCAATTTAAATAAGTAGTTTGAACAAACAGCAAACAGTTATTTTTTGAGTGTACTTGTAGTTAACAGAATGACCGTCAAATCATAAACACCAAGAAAAACATACCTAGAAAATCACAATTTGTTAATGTTTGCTATGCCAGATAAAAGCAGAAAAAGATGAAACATACTGGTAAATACATCTAAAGACATTTCCTTCAACCACACGACTGTAATGTGATGGGACGCTGACAAAGGAGTGCGGATCCAAATGCAGGGTTTATTAGGAGAATGGTCAGGCAAGCAATGGTCAACAGGGTCAAACAGATACATACAGGGAATCCAGAGTCGTGATCAAATAACAGGCGAATGGTCAGTACAGGCGGCAAGCAATGTAAACAAACTGAACAAAGCAAGGGTCAAACACGGCAGGGCAAGGCAAGGCAAGGCAAATGCGTCATAATGTCACAAACAGTAAACAAAACTGTGTGCACACAAGCAAAGATGTGTGTGTGTGTGCACTGTATTTAAAGTCTATGTGATCAGTCCATAATGATCCTCCGGCTGTGTGAGTGTGTAATCAATGGAAACTCGGAACATGTGTGTGTAAGCGGTGCATGACAGAATATGTAGTCCATATAACGGTGGATTTGTAGTTCTTTAACGATCTGCGTTTACCAGCTATCTGCAAGGATTAGATCGCTGGTAATTGTGATAATGACACAGCAATGCATTAAATGAATATTATTACCTTATGCATTAAATCATTTAATCTTTGATTCCATCATTGAATCAGTCCTCTGCATGTCAATAACTGTCTGGTTGAGCTGAACTACCAAAATACAACCTCCGAAGACTACGTCGAATAGTTCGGACGGCTGAGCGAATCATTGGTACAACCTTCCCTACTCTCCAAGAACTGTATCTATCCAGAGCGAGCAGAAGGGCTGCCAAAATCACTCTGGACCCCTCACACCCAGCACACTGCCTCTTTGAACTTTTACCTTCTGGTCAACGCTACAGAGCACTGCGCACCAGAACAGCCCGACACAGAAACAGGTCATCCATCTCATGAACACTTGATGATAATAATTGTGGAACCAACATTACTACTTGCTATACACTATTTATACACATATACACTTATCTAACAACACACTTTACATGCCAATTTGCGATAACAGCTGCACATATAACGTTGTGTAATATACCTATACATACACTCAATTAGTATATTTGCATTCACTACTTACTTCTATTTTTAAAATATATTTATTATCTGTTTTTTGTTCTGTCTCTGTAATTCTGTTGCACTGTAGAAGCTCTGTCACGAAAACAAATTCCTCGTTTGTGTGAACATACCTGGCAATAAAGCTCTTTCTGATTCTGATTCTGATAAATAAAAATACCAGTTTTATTTTTTTTTTATTATATTAACTGCATATTATGTTTATTTTATTGACTTGACTGATTTTTTACTACATTTTTAAATACAGTATGTCCAATTTTTATACCAGAAAAAAGGATACAGATTAATAACATAATTTTGTAATACATATACACAAAAAAAAAATGTTTGCTGTTTGTTTAAACTACTTATATTTTATAAGTGTTTTATGTTCAGTCCACTTAAATTTGTAAAAACTAATAAGTTAATCTAATACCTTCATGTTGTCTCAACCCAAATCGATTGTGTGGAACCCAACATTTGTTACAGCATACACTCAAAAAATGATTCTATTGCTTGTTCAAACTACTTTGTTAAAATGAGCTAAAAAAACACAATTCTTGAGATTTTTTGTGTGACAACTTAATTGTTTTATGTTCAATCTACTTAAATATGTAAAAACAATTAAGTTTTAACTTAGGCCCAATCCCAAATTCTACCCCTTAGCCCTTACCCTTACTTAAGGGGTAGAAGTGTCCCAATTCTCTTTAGCTTGGAGGCGTAGGACTAAGGGGAAGCGCTAGATAGTGATTGAAACTGAGATTTTTCAGGACCACACTCGAAATCAAGGGGTAGGAAAATTTCCCAGAATACACCATCTACCAAGTAAGGAGATGCACAGATTAGTATTTTTTGTCATTATTACATATTTTTACAACAAACAAGCATATGTTTTAATACATTCATAATCACCTTTGTAATCGCCATTATACAGTGTCTGGTATAATGTTAATGTTGTTTTCGTGTGTTTACATGAATATGGCCATGGTGTAAATGCTTATTGCCACATTATATCGTGATGATAACATGATATCATTGTCTTCAGTGATTTCCTGAAGATAAATACTAAAAAATAATGTCGCCAAAATAGTCGCCATCGTCAATCTTATATGAAGCAAGAGATTGTGATGACATATGACGACAAGTGCAGGTGTTGTAGTGCTGTCCCATTTCTTAGGGATAAATTTTGAAGCCTATCCCCTTCACACTCTGTTTCAAGGGCCAAGGGAAAGGGGTAGGGGTACAAAAATAGATTTGAGATTGGGCCTTAATCTATTTGTGTTAGGGCAACATAAAGGAATTTTGTAGAACCTAGCATTTTTTACAGTGTACATTATGAAGCCAAAAAATATCATAATGCTATTTACAGCACACATGCCACCGAACACACATGCAATTTCTCCAGACCTCCAAAATGTTCCAATCTCTCTTTATTCCAATCTCTCTTTATTCCAAACCCTTTATTCCAAACCTCCTGCTTCTCTGTCAGCATGAAGTTCAGTTTCACCCAGATCAGAGAGAGATTAACACGCTAAACATGCACACTCCAGCTCGGCACATGCGAAGCCAGAGAAAGCATGACGGTCGTTTTCCAGCGTGTTAAAACTATAAGCCACCCAATCAAATCCATTCCGATCCAATAAATGCAGCCATGAGCCTGTGCTCTCTGCCGATCGGAGAGATTTTGAGCTGCAGGCTTATACGAGAAAACTCTCCTCTCTTAATCTGCATGAGCGCAGTTTCCCCCTCTCTTTTCGCGAGTATTATCGGGTGATGAAGCAGGCTTCAGCGGATGGGATTTGCCTGGATAACCTCGCCATCTTTAAACAATGGCTATTGATGAGACACTAAGCAGCTCAATTGGATTAATTAAGCATGCTGGGAAGGCAGAGAGAACGCTTTACTCAACATGAACACTGATGCTTGTTTAATGCACAATGATGTGTTCAGATATATTACTGACTGCAATGTCATGTGGGTAATTCTGGTGGGGTGCGTTCACGCATAGCTTCTGTTGCTCTCTGTTTGACTGGTGCTAGAACAGCTTATTATTGTAACAAACAGGAAGTAGTGATCATCAAGTATACTGGGAATTTAAAAGAAAAATCCACAAGCAAGTTGAATGTATATTGAAATTGTTTAAAAAATAAAGAAATTATAGAGACTTTGAGGGGTGAGAACCAGACAAAACAAAGCAGGGTGAGACAGCATCAAGACCATAACAACAATACAGCAAATTCATCTGATAGTTCTGCATTTATTATCTGAGAAATGTCTTGATTGAAAAATAAACAAACAAATGGCATAAGTGGCTAAATTATTTATTTAACAGATTATTCCAAAAAGGCAGATTCATTCAGTAATAATGCATAGCAATTCTATCTTTGTTTGGAACAAACTTTCATTTTCATTGGTGAAATTTTACAACATTAAGTAACTTAAAATTCAATTCTTGTTTAAAGAATGTTTGTATAAAATCAAAGATCAGATTGATTTACATGATTGTCATAAGGGCATTTTAACTGTGTCATTAATATTTTCAGATCAACTTCTTCAGTGGAACAAAATGGATTTGTCAATTAAATTTTACAGTAAATGTGTCAATACCCTATCAAATAATTGTATAACACCATCATTATAATGGCCTTGTGATAATCATGTTTATGACAGATTTATGACAAGTTGCTGTATGTTGAAATCTAAAATGATGTCATTTGTACATTTAAAATTACATACTTGAATGATGACATCTAATGACAGTTGTCATAAGCATGCATAAAATCTTACTCATATTCATGATGTATCACATCATGGTTATAGAGGTTTCATGTTCTTTGAACACCCCCCTTCAAATAAAATGTTACCAATCTCTCCTACTCTACAGATTCTACAGATTCTGAATCAAATATTAAAAACAAGCAAGATCTCATAGTTACATTTTTTTTAAATAATATCAATAATTATTACTGGTAATAATTTTTATAACTTGATACAATACTCTGAATATGTTCTGCATTCAATCATAATAGTATTGCTAGTAAACAAATCAAACAATGCACCAGCAGCTTAGTTCTTGATCTGGTTTTGAAATGAAATCCAGAGTGTTCTTATGGCTTGAGACTGAGAACAGACTAAATATAAATGTGGCTGTTATAGAAATGAGACTATGACTTTCAAAAAAGTAATACAACACTACTAATACCATGAAAATATTTTTTCATGCATTACCATGTGTAACTGAAGGAGACTTTCATAGAGGAGCGAATCCAAATACAGATTTATTCAACAGAATGATCGGGTAGGCAACAGTCAGCACAGGAGCAATCGGGTATACACAGATAATTCAGAAGTCATTGTCAATAAGCAGGCAAATAGTCAAAACCAGAGAAAGGTAAGATAAACAAAGAATAAGACTAGAAATAGATTACATAAAAACATGACAAGGATCAAAGAACACAACTAGACATGGAAATGAAACGCTACGTAAAGTTACAGGTTCATCCTAACTAACAAAACATACAAATAACCAACACTCAGCAATGTGTGTGAGCAAATGTGGTGTATAAATAGTCTGTCTAATGAGTTCTTGAGCAGCTTCAGCTGTGAGTGTTTGCAATCAGACGAGATTAGGAACCGGTGTGTGTGCACGGTGCATGCTGTGATTTATAGTTCATTTGGAGTTGTAGTTTTCCAGCAATCTGAAGTAGCTAGATCGCTGGTGACTGTAACACCATGTCTCAAACATAACTTTCTATGAACATGCTAATTCATCACTAAATCACCATCTTGGACTTTTGGCTACTTATTTAAACTACTTATTTAGATTGTGCTGAAACAACACAATTCCTGAATTTTTTTTAGGGGACAACTTAATTGTTTTTTTAACCAATCCACTTCATTTTTTTTAAAGAATAAGTTAACTTGATTTATCCCACCACAAATCGATTATGTGAAACCCAGCATTTTTTTTTACAGTGTACTTACAGTAGTCGAAGTACCAAACACTACATAATGAAACATGGAAATACTGGATGAATTTAACCATATATGTTTGAATTGATATCACCAGCATTTACCTTAGCAATGTTATTATAAAACTAATAATATGCTGCAAACGTTCCTGTCAGAACCTGTCAGGTCATAATAGTAAATTATATACTGTAAAAACCCAACTAAAGGTCTGTGCCAATAGCCTAGTGGTTAAGTGCGCCACTGAGGCACTCACGGTGACCTAAGTTTGATTCCTGGCTCGAGGTACTTTGCTGATCCTGTTCCCACTGTCCTGTTGTGTCTGCCTCACAAAATACTCTATACTTTCCACTATCCTGTGTAATAAAATTGGAAAATCCCCTAAAAGTAATATCATTTAAACACCAAATAGAATCGTGTGCAAAAGAATAACTCAGCAGGTATCATTGCTTTTAATCACACGATAATTCATGAACTGAACATCCAATCAGAGCATTCTCTCTCATCGATGACCCACACTGATGATGTTTGCTTGGCTACTGTTGACAATTGTTGATAATATTGGCAAAATCACTGTGCCCACCCTTTTTATTGTGGATGCACCCATGAGTTACTGGACCCCATCTCCTTAGAGTGTTGACTCTCAATGGCTTCTGAACAGTAATAAAGAGTCCAGCGAAAGCAAGAAGTCGCATTGATTTTTTGACACGGTGGTGATGTCACCCCTGCTGGCTGCCCAATGCCATGTGTTCTATAAATTTCCCTCACTGCGTCTGACATGTGCTGATGAAGGTAATCCATCTCTGAGAGATAGGAGCCAAACAAAGCACACACTTGCCGTTTGACACATGACAAATGATGGAGAGCCTGTTTCCTCACGCGCACTTCATCTTCACGTAACAAGTTGATTGTGATGCTGGTGTCTGCTGAGTGATACTTGCGTGATCTAACAGGAGAGGGGGCTTTAACATAACAGCTTGTTCGTGCTTGTTTTTTAAGGTAGCGTGTGGACTACAAGCTGAGAGGTTGTTCTTGCAGACAAAATAAAAGACTTTTTTTTTTTAACCAGTCAATGTTATATCACTTTGTGCAAATTGATACGTTGATGGGGAAGGGTGCTGTGTGGAAGAAGCTTCTGTCAGTTTTTTATAACCCCATCCCTGAACTGTTTACAAGCTTTTTTGAGCTTCTTCACAGTTTTGCTCTTCAAACAACATCACTTCCAGGCAGGGCTGTTGTGAATATGGCTATTCTATTCATTCCTGCTATGAACTTCATACAACATACTTGAGAATTGCATGATTTCAACATTGCTGCAAAAGGTTTGGGAAGGTCCATTTACATGCCAGGAGGCCCATGGATGTCAGGGTTTTGAGGAGGTCAGTCAGGATCATAATTGTTTTATACTGTATGTACTAGAGGTCTGCATTCCTGTGGCTGTACTGCGGGACCCAACCAGTTTCTTGCGGCGTGGGTATAAATTTCCGAATAACTCTGGTCACAGTGCACGCATCATCTGCATAAAGCCTGGCTTATACTCGATGTGTCCGCAAGTTCGAATGTGACGTCATCGCTGTCTTTGCGGAGGTTTGGCTTTGGGTGACGTGACATGATTTTCGGCTGGCGAAGCGCATGATTTTTTATGAGACTCGAGCGAACAGTTTGCGCGGTGCCGCGTTTGATTTGAGTTGTATATGAATCACTTTGAAGAGATTTCGTCTGAAACATCCGTGATCATAGAGATAACCAGATGATCAATAATTCTTGGCTAGAAATTGCAACAGCCGTGGGAAAGGAGGAACGTTTTTGTTAAAACGTTTGGAAAAATCTGAAGGATAAGTTTGTTAAAGCCAAAAGAGACCATGGCAAAAGTGGAGACCCAGGTACACAATTACAGAAATATGTTTTCCCACCATTTATAGGTTTTACGGTGATGTATATATATTACAATTTTGAATTTAAAACAATTTAATAGTTACAAAACTATAATAGGAATATTTGAAGCTACCAATTTACAATATACTGATGGCCTGTTTTTCTAGGCTTTATCAGTGATAATGGTCAGGAATGTTGGACCGTTATTGTCTTTTTAGCATAAGTATAGGACAGAAACTAGTCAGATGTGTGAATTGAGGAGCGGGCTAAATCTAAAAAAAACATCTGTATTTTTAGTAAGTGTACTTTTTTTTGCTTTTATTCTTGCCATAATAAAAACATATTTGTAGAGCAACCCATGCTCTGTTGTCATTAATGTTTTAATAAACTTTAATAGGTAAAACTGTCCGAGATATGAACAAAAACAACTGATGCATCAAAGTTTGATAAACTTTGATAAAAAATCTTGAATGGTTATAAAAATCCTTATAATCATTAAAATAATTTATAAAAATAACAAAAATAATTAGTTTAAAAATATTGAATCATATTAATGATATGACATAGTTCCCGAAAACTTCTACTTCTCTGTTTATACATCTGACTTTACGGTCAGTTTTTTTTGACTGAACAATATCACAATGGTAATGCGACAAGTATAAAAGCCTTGTCCATTTCATGAGGTGCGCATGCAGTCAGCGGAAGTGCGCAATGTGGCGCCAGTCGAAAGTATAAATCCAGCTTAACGGTCCTCAGAGCAGGCTTTACCAACATGGGAGAGCAAAGTGAAGATGAGCTGTCCTTCAACTTGCATTAGAAAACGGTGAGTTAACGTTAGCAAACCCACATCAGGCAAGTCAGATGTATGGGAGTCTTTTTCATGCATCATAGACGCAAACGGAAAAAAAAAAAAAATCATCCTTTGCGCGATGTGAAAATACCTCAAAGTTTTATCCTTTAGCAGTCAAAAGACTGGAACCTCAGATTTAAGGTGGCACTCATATCTCATCACAAAGGGGCAAACAAAACTAACATTTAGCCTACAATCCTTGCACAACCTACAGTTTTATCTGTTACGCCCCATTCACACGGGGCTTCAGCGTCAACGCTTGACAGAGGGCGTGTCTGAAGTTGGGGCTGACGCGATCGTCATAGCAGCGTCAGCCAATGAAATTAGTCAGCAATAGGCCACTGTCTGAGCTGGTGTATTTGCATACAGCGATCTGATTGGCTGACGCTTCCGTCGGCGCTTGAAAAGTTGAACAAGTCCCAACTTCTGCAACGAGCAACGCCTCTGAAGAGGCGCCGACAGATCCACAATGCAGTTCGGCAACACCTGACGTCACCCATTCAAAGTGAATGGGAAGCTTTGAAGCTGACGCCCCGTGTGAATGGGGCGTTGCGGTATCTCTCTTCCAATTTAATCATGAGATTTAAAATTTTTTTGCTTGAACACTGGGGTCGGGTAGAAAACGAGGCGGGCAGGGCAACGGGTGAACAAAGGCTAAATATATGGTGGGAACGGTCGGGTGCGGAATAAAACCTTGCGGGGAGCGGGACTAAAAAAGGAGTCCCGCGCAGACCTCTAGTATGTACCTTGTTTGTGAATATAGGCAATGCCATTTCAAAAGAGAAAAGACACTTCCCAAACAGCTGCAAAGGTGGAAGCATTAGCCCCTTCTGACCCATATTATGTTCCAAGTTTCAGAAAAATGTAGAATGGCATTTTCCATGTTCTTAAGGCTTCCATAGATGATATCAAATAAAAATAATAAAAATGTGAATAATCTATAATTGATTTTTTTTGTCCATTTCAAGGTTGTACTTCAAAAACAATTTACCAACATGAAATTTTAAATTTAAATCACTGATCTTTACTTGACGTTTCTTCTGAAGGTTTTTGAACATTTTGAACAGTTTAACATTTTAACTTCAATTTTCAGGTTTTGCACATTATGAGCCCACTCTACATTAATGGAGAGACATTCAAGGCATAGTTCATCCAAAAATTCATTCTGTTATCATTTATTTATTCATTCATTTGTTTTCTTTTTGGCTTAGTCCCTTTATTAATCAGGGGTTGCCACAGCAGAATGAACTGCCAACTTATCCAGCACATGTTTTACACAGCGGATGCCCTTCTAGCTGCAACCTAACACTGGGAAACATCCATACACTCTTGCATTCACACACATACACTATGGTCAATTTAGCTTATTCAATTCACCTATAGCACGTCTTTGGACTATGGGGGCAACCAGAGCACCCGTAGGAAACCCATGCGAACAAAGGGAGAACATGCAAACTCCAACATGACCCAGCCAGGACTTGAACCAGCGACCTTCTTGCTGTGAAGTGATCATGCTACCCACTGTGCCACCGTTATGCCCCTGTTATCATTTACTTGAAGCTGGAAGCACTTAACCATTGACTTTTGTAACAACTGGAGGGTGAGTAAATAATTAGTTTTTTTTTATGAATTTGCATTTTTCAATGTCAAAACACAGTGTACATTATAATAAGACAGACACATTTACTGCCGTTTGATTAACAAATGCCCAATATCATCGTCAGCAGGCTTTACATTTGCTGAAACGTCCCAAAAAAAAAACCATCACCTGGTCACTGTGTCTGAAAGGGATAAAGAACCATTATTTAAGAATTTCTTTTTTTCATTTTGTTTTGAAGAGAAAGAAAAAAATTATGAGGGGAAAAAAGTAAAAAGAAAAAAGAAGCATCCAGCAGAGAACCTTTTCACTAACTCAAAGGACTTGGTGACTGGGCATCAGCATCTTCTTTTGACTAGCTGCCCTTTAGCAAACAGTTGGTGACTGCTTCCTCTCTGGACTCCAGTATTTATGTACAAGGAAAGTGAACGTTCTCTCACTAGGTCAAGCACACTCGTCATTTTAAAGCAGTGGCGACAAGACTCAATTAACTTCAATGGATTCGCTGCACATTGCCAACTGAATTTGTTCCGGTCAACAAGCTGACTGAAGGATGCAAATTAAGGCAGGGATTGGTGCTGATGCAAGAAGGATTGCACTTATTATATATACTTACTCATATATATATATACAGTGCTCAGCATATATGAGTACACCCCTCCCAAATCTATCTTTTAAATTCATATTTTTAATAGGAAGCTATATAAATATTTGTTTATATACACTAGATTAGTCAGTACTGAAGCCAAATCTGGAGTTTATCTAACAATATAACTTACGATAATAGTCCAAAAACCCCAAAACCCAAATTGTATGTTATAGAAAAACATTATATACAAATTTCATTCATTCATTCATTTTCTTGTCGGCTTAGTCCCTTCATTAATCTGGGGTCACCACAGCGGAATGAACCACCAACTTATCCAGCACATTTTTACGCAGTGGATGCCCTAACAGCCGCAACCCATCTCTGGGAAACATCCACACACTCATTCACACTCATACACTACAGACAATTTAGCCTACCCAATTCACCTGTAACGCATGTCTTTGGACTGTGGGGAAAACCAGAGCACCCGGAGGAAACCCACGCGAACACAGGGAGAACATGCAAACTCCATACAGAAACACCAACTGACCCAGCCGGGGTTCGAACCTGCGACCCAGAAACCTTATAGCTTATAGCTTATACACATTTCTAAACATCATAGTTTTGATAACTAATTTCTAATAACTGATTTCTTTTATCTTTGCCATGATGACAGTAAATAATATTTTACTAGATATTTTTCAAGACACTTACATACAGCTTTAAGTGACATTTAAAAGCTTAACTAGGCAGGTTAGGGTAATTAGGAAAGTTATTGTATAACGATGGTTTGTTCTGTAGACTATAGAAAAAATATATAGCTTAAAGGGGCTAATAATTTTGACCTTAAAATGGTTTTTAAAAAATAAAAAAACTGCATTTATTGCAGCCGAAATAAAACAAATAAGACTTTCTCCAGAAGAAAAAATATTATCAGACATACTGTGAAAATTTCCTTGCTCTGTTAAACATTATTTGGGAAATATTTGAAAAAGAAAAAATATTCAAAGGAGGGCTAATAATTCTGACTTCAACTGTAAATGGGACCCTGGACCCCAGAACCAGCCAATAGCCAAAAAAAAAAAATAATTAGAATAATAAGCAAAGATGATGTACAATATCATGAATATATTTTGTAAATTTCCTATTGTGGAGCAGCACAGTGGCTCAGTGGTTAGCACTGTCGCCTCAAGTCCTGGCTGGACTAGTTGGCATTTCTGTGTGGAGTTTGTATGAATAAACTAAATTGGCCATAGTGTGTGTTTGAATGAGTGTGTATGGGTGTTTCCCAGTATTGGGTTGCGGCTGGAAGGGCATCCGCTGCATAAAACATATGGAAAAACAGAATAGTTGGCAGTTCATTCTGCTGTGGCGACCTTTGAAATAGAGATTAAGCCAAAGAAAAATGAATGCATGAATGAATTTCCTATTGTAAAAATATCTTAACAACGTTTGATTAAAAACATGCCTTGTAAATATTTAATCTGGTGACACAGTGGTGGAGTGGGTAGCGCTGTCGCCTCACAGCAAGAAGGTCGGTGGATCGAGCCCTGTCTGAGTCAGTTGGCATTTCTGTGTGGAGTTTGCATGTTCTCCCCGTGTTCACGTGGGTTTCCTCCAGGTCCCGGTTTCCCCCACAGTCCAAAGACATGCGGTACAGGTGAATTGAATAAGCTAAATTGGCAGTAGTGTATGTGTGGGTGTGAATGCAAGAGTGTATGTGTGTTTCCCAGTGCTGGGTTGTGGCTGGAAGGGCATCCCCTGTGTAAAACACATGCTGGATAAGTTGGTGATTCATTCAGCTGTGGCGACCCCTGATTAATAAAGGGACTAAGCCAAAAAGAAAAAGAATGAATGAATATTTAATCTGGATCAATTTGAAGATTTTTCTCAAAATACTGATTTTTTTGAACACTCAGATTACAGTTTTACAAATAGTGATATCAATTCATTAAATTATCCTTTCATAACAAACCATATATTAACAGAAGGCTTATTTATTCAGCTTTCAGATGTTTTAAAACTCTCAATTTCCAAAATGTACTCATATGACTGATTTTGTGGTCTATGGTCACATATAAGAAAATGTGTAAATTTTTTATATTGACTTGTCAATTGTAACAGTGGCGAGGCAGTGGCGCAGTAGCTAGTGCTGTCACCTCACAGCAAGAAGGTCGCTGGTTTGAGCCTCGGCTGGGTCAGTTGGCGTTTCTGTGTGGAGTTTGCATGTTCTCCCTGCGTTCACGTGGGTTTCCTCCGGGTGCTCCCCCACAGTCCAAAGACATGCGTTACAGGTGAATTGGGTAGGCAAAATTGTCCGTAGTGTATGAGTGTGAATGAGTGTGTATGGATGTTTCCCAGAGATGGGCATCCGCTGCGTAAAACATGTGCTGGATAAGTTGGTGGTTCATTCCGATGTGGCGACCCCAGATTAATAAAGGGACTAAGCCGAAAAGAAAATGAATGAATTGTAACAGTGTACAGTATATTTGTACAATATTTCCTTCATCTACAATTATTGCTGCAATGGGTTTTAATATTTCCCTATCCACAAATGGCGCATGACACTGCCTTATATTGGTATTTAGGATGTTAGAACTCCCATTTTGCAACAAAGTATTTTACCAATAAATTTGAAAAGGTAAAAATTCAGCAAAACATCATGTTCAGCCCCTTTACATGTAAATAGTTCCAGCATAGCAGCAGGCCAGATTTAAGTGAGGAGAGCAGCACGTAGATTGTAGCTCCGCTGGGATCAGTGTGCCTGCTTGTTACAGATTAATCGGCAAATTAGAGGTGACAGCTGCCCATCCCGCCTTTAACAGAGCCTTTAACGCAGATGATGAGGCAAATAGACAGACCGGGAGAGCAGAGAGGCTCTCTGTCATGTGCTGCCGGGGTTGTCATGGCTACAGACGGCTGTGATGTACTGGCGATGCGCATGGTGATCACACTACAGTCGCTCAATTACAGGCCAAAAAATAGAACGCTTTAATACGGCGGGACTTGACCTTTTAAAATCAATCCAATAGGACATGCATCACAGCTTCAGTCAATTTAATGAAACGATTCACTCAAACGCCATAAAGGCTGCAGCGAGCCACACTAACATGCACATAAAATGGGAGTCAGGCGGGGACGGTCTGTTTAGGCCATCTGACGTCACCGTTTGGCTTCTTACAAATACTGCAATTTACTCTGTCCAATTATCAGCGCAGCGTCCCCTCTGTTCCTCGAACAGTCAGGCCCATTGATCCAGACCCATTGAAAACAAATGATCTGCCGCTGGAACAGGAGGTGATCTGCCCACAGAGAGACACGTGCTGGCCTCTCTCCCTCCAGCAAATGGAAATCTATACCTCCGGATGTGGGAGGCCTGCTTTTGATCGGCCTTGGCCCTGATGATTAATGCTCGTTTGTAAAGGCTTAATTGGTTTCAAACATTAGGCTGCTGCCCTGACAAATCACACTTCCCGGTGGAAGCAGTGGACGGGGATGGAGAGAGAAAGAAATACGGATTCGAGAACGACAAATAGAGGGAGAGAAAGAGAAGTGACGATTACACTGCAGTGCACAGTTTGTTCAAATTGAGTTATGAGCCTAAACGACCCAACAATTTGTCCTGTGATGTTCTGGTTTGGTTCACCTTTCCACAGATTCTGATAAATCCTGATATGGAATTATAAATAAACTCCTTATTGTTTTGCAGTGTATTTCATAACATTTGACATAGCTGATATTCAATAATTCAATATATGCACATAACTGATTTCATTCAAAATACAGTGAACAATTATTTACAATATTCAGATTGTTGTATTAGGTGACGCAGTGGCGCAGCAGGTAGTGCTGTCACCTCATAGCAAGAAGGTGTGTAAATGAATGAGTGTAAATGAGTGTGTATGGATGTTTCCCAGAGATGGGTTGCAGCTGGAAGGGCATCCGCTGCATAAACATATGCTGGATAAGTTGGCGGTTCATTCTGCTGTGGCGACCCCGGATTAATAAAGGGACTAAGCCGATAAGAAAATGAATGAATGAATGAGATTGTTGTTGTAGTGGTTGTTCATTCAACACAGGCTTATTCTGAAAACGTAGCCCTATATACATTTCTGGAGATCGCGAATTATGTAGTCAGAAGTAGGTATGGCTGCATTTCATCTTTAAACCGAATGCTATGGGGCGGTATGACGCCATTCCTTTTCATGCTAGCAGCTGACCGCTTACCTACATATGGGCAGCTTTCCCACTGTTACCAGTTTGTCCAGTTAGCTTACCATGTATGATGGCGGACTTGAGACGCAGAGAGGAGTTGACTACAACGACGGGGTTCGGGGTTGTAGGCGATCGTCAACTGCCGCCCACTAGGGTAGCGCCCATGCTACTGTGATGGTTGAATTTAGGGTAGGGGGAGGTGTAGGCAATTCTTAACTACATAGTGGACCTGATCAACTACTCTAAAAATTAGGTGAGGGCTTTTCTTTTTCTGGATTGCTTTTTAAAATTGTCACTTTGGTTTAGGGAAGTGGGTGGGCAGGTCAATCGGTGCTTTTGAAAACATTATTGGTTAAGTTTAGGGAAGGAGGAGGGTGGGTCAGACGATCGGTCAGTCAGTCAGTCAGTCAGTCAGTTAGTCAGTCAGTCAGTCGACAGCGGCCTCTGGTGTATTTACGCAAGAACAGCAGGCGCAAATGGCACTTGTGAATAAAATTTGAGATGAAAAAGGTACATAGTGGCCTTTTGGATTCACGACAACAAAAACTGCAATAAAACATAGCTCCTGGGATGTATTTGGCACTCTCCAGAAATGTATACAGCGGTACGTTTTCAGAATGAGCCTGGGTTGTGTTTATCACAGCATCAAATGCTTGGAGACTTAATAATCTGTTTATTTTCAATCATTAACATTTTTACGTGGAAATCTGATCTACTATGTGGAAATTATTGATTGGAAATTCTGTGACTTTATTGTTTGTAACAAAAAAAGCTACATTTCTTAACATTAGTTCATTTAAACCAAACTCAAAATGAAAACTACAAAAGCTTCTATTAATCTTAGCTGGTGTTAATTTCTTAGTTATCACCCAGTAATGTCTTATTATGTCACCTATTGTACTTTATAATCATTTTACAATTTAATTAGTTTAAAACATTTGTTTACTCTGAACATGAATGTTCAGTAAATCATTACACTAGGTACTTTTGGGCTATTATACATGTTAAAATAACTTTTTTTGGCATCTTTAGGCAAATATTGTGATAAAAACATATATCGCCATAAAAGTTTCTGCAACAAGAAAATCAGATACCGTCATAAGTCTATTCAGACAACATGCAAAACCCATTTTTTGGGGGTGCGGTGTTGTAGATTCATATAGGACACATTGTGGGAGTATTTTTGCACGGTTTCCTGTTATCAGCAGAAGAACGCAGGTGCTGTTTTCCATAAATCAAATGTAGACAGTGGGTTGAATAGCTACTAAAAATAAACTAAGAAACAATCGTAAATCATAACTCATGAACTATATTCCAAAACTCATATGATGGCTCCATGTAAGAATCAGACCAACGTTTGATGTGTTTGCCATTGTTCTGACCTTTCAAACCTCAAACTTGTGCAAGAGAGATGACCATTTCACAATGGAGTAAATTCCTTTATTTGTATGAATATTCCTTTAAACTGAGCTAAATATAGCTCTGTTTTGATGCAGTCCGCACACAACAGGCGAGCAGTAACTAGACTCTGTTGTTGAGACTTAAGCAGCACACCATTACACACTCGAGCTGTGCTGCACTGATCGCATTGTAATTACAGGGCTAATTAACAGGGCAGAGGGCTGAATGGCTCTCTCTGCAGTTATCTTAGTAGAGGAGATTGGAGAGGAAAGCAGAATAAATTTATTTTCACAGTCCATCGAAGAGATGAGCAGAGACCTTTGAATGAGATGATAAATGGTGAGATGCTACTCTGACACAAGCATATTGTACTCTGCTATGTAACCAGGGTATAATAACTGGTAGAGAAGCTACAGTATAATAAACACTGCAAGAACTTAAAATACTGAAAATGACTTGAATTTTCTTTGTTATTGACAAAATGAACTGTGTTTGGGACTATGCGTTTACTTAAAAGATGTGGGTTTTTAATTAAGGCCCAATCTTTAATTAATATTTAATGAAATAATTAAATTAATAGAAATCATTCATTAAAAAAAGTAATTACTGTTTTGGTCAAATTGTTGTCATATGTCAATGATGGAGTCAAGTCTGGGGAGTAAAAGGTCAAGTCTTTCATGACTTTCCGTGTAGTTTTCATTTAATTGAGGAGTGCAGGAGGTGTCATGTGTTTGAGACTATACATTTACTTAAAAGGTGTGGGTTTTAAATTATGGCTGAATCTTTAATTAATATTTAATCAAATCTTTAAATTATTAGAAATCATTCATTGAAAGAATGTATTACTGTTTTGGTCAAATAATTGATCAATGCTGGAATCCAAGTATAGTTTTCATTCAACTTGAATGAATTAAGGAGTGCAGGAGGTGTCTGGGTTTTTAATTAAGGCTTAATCTTTAATTAATATTTAATGATATCTTTTAAATTATTAGAAATTAATTACTTTTTGATGTTTTGATCAAATTATTTTTTATAATGTCAATGCTGGAGTCTAAGTCTTCATGATTGTTTTGCAGTATAGTTTCCATTCATAGAACACTTCAAATATTGAATGACACTGGCAGAAATTGTACTACCCTCATAACACATAAACCTGTTCTTGATTTAGCTGTACATAGATGTCTAAAAAAATCTAATAATAAATCAAACTTTCAAAACAACTACCCAAATGACAACTCAAATGCTTAAATGATCAAATAATAAATCAAAATGCATTCTCAAATGAGAAATCAATGTATTTGATATTTAATTTTCATGAACAACTTAGTAAAATCCTGTAATAATTTAATGACAAATCAAATGCTTAAGCTGTAATTCAAACGGAGGAACAAATTTTTTCCTCCTGATTACACACACACACATCTGGAAGCTCATGATGGACTGATTAATAGGACTATAAAAACACCTCATTCACACAGACTCTTTGCTGAGTCTTTTTTCCAATGTGAAGCATTACAAAACATTTTTTACCTGTATGTCCTGCTATATTTTGATCCTTGTCTTGTTTACTGTTATTGTTTTGCCTCCTGTCCTGTATCTATTTCTGTGACTAATAAATGTTTTGTTAACATTTGTCTCTGTTTCAGCTTTTTTTTTTTCAATTGAACTATGCTTGTTTGTTCTGATAATGTATTATTTCTTAGTACCAATTTCCAAAAAAGTTTTTTGTTCACTCAACTTTAGACAATTCAGGCCAAAGCAACTGATGTTTTCAAAAATAAACAAACAAGACAAAATGAAAGGAAATAAGGATTATGAGTTTTTTTGTTCACTCAACTTCAGGCATTACAGTTCTTCAGACAAAAATAAAATTCAGTTGGCACCACATAAAAAGTTTTGTTACAGATTAGTTCACCTCTCCAGAAAACTATTAATCTTATGTAAACCCAACTAAATGTTTTTTGTATTACTGACAAATAATTTTAGGTCAGTGCAGCTGATGTTTTCAAAAGTTGAGCGAACAAGAAAAAGCAAAAAGAAATAAGGATTATGTTTTTTTTTGTTGTACACTTTCATAAATAACTGAATTGTGTGTAGGCAGCTATATTAAACATCAGCTATAAACACTGTATTCTGCTTCTGTGTGAGTGGTGCCAAATGTGTGGTGTTGTATCCAAGACCAATACTTTTACAACACACTAAAAGCTAACACTCTCCTGAGCTGGTCTTGCTAATCTTTCTCAGCTTGTCAAGCCTACACCTGAAGGACAAAGAGTCTAATTATAAAACTCTCCGTAAAACCTTACTAAAAGGGAATGTACCCCAGAATGCTGAAAATGGTCCAAGAAAACTAAAATTGAGATTTATAAAACCTTGCATAGACACATCTGGATGCATTTCATTTGATATATCATAGTCTACCTTAAAATTTGCATATGAGGAAACATTTCGTCCTTTACACACATTTAGTCGATGCAAATCACCTCATGAACTGACATGCATATAAAAATAACCACAAATCAATAGTTCAATCATGTTTGTACTTATTAGTCATACACTGACTATTGATTCAGTTGTTAATGTCTATGTTCATTCTGAAGTTTATTCATGTACAACGACCATAACTCAATCATTTTTTTTTTTTTTTTTTAGAGTTGATGGATTTTTGTATAGCTATATTAAACGGTATCATGTAGACTTGCTGTTTTTGACAGTTTGGGGTTTGTTGTAGTTGACAGTAGGTTACACAATTTCAGTTTAAACATAAATGATATTAATGGCAGCAAACACGTGTGATTAAAGCTTGCCAAGAAACCACTTATAGTGATTCTGTGTACTATTTTAATTTGTATCATTTCATTTTATTTATTTAGACTTTTAATGTAAACAGCCACTGTCTTAATGATTAGGGCTCATAATTACGACACACACTTTTTGCATGCAAACGACACTTTCATATTAAGACACTATTTTTTTCTGAAAACATTGTGCAATTCTGAGTGTGCTCCACACAGGTGAGTGGGCTTGACGAACCACCTGTAGGTTCACTCACTCACTCACTCACTCACTCACTCACTCACTCACTCACTCACTCACTCACTCACTCACTCACTCACTCACTCACTCACTCACTCACTCACTCACTCAGTCATTCATAAATACAGTAAATACATACAAACAAAACAAAACAAAACAAAACAAAACAAAACACTTATTTTATCCTCACTTGTCAGTAGCTTTAGATAAAATCTATATTTTATCTCATTTGCTATATGAGTAAACGTCAATGCAAATGTAATTATGATTTCATGTTGTTTCTACATCTATGTTTATTGGGTTCTATAAACGGTTCAATTAAGTCAATATTTAAAGTGAATATTTTTAGTTCCCTTCGTCTGCTGTCATTCCCTCAGCTCTCCATCTGTGTCGCCACACTCTTTACTCAAATACTTGATTTACTAATATATTGTGGACAATACCAGTTTCACAGACCAGTGCTATACATTCGTTTCCATAGCTGTTTTGTGCATAAACAACATTTATAAATGAGACCCCAGATCCACAATAGCTCTACTGATAAGAACTACAGTCAGGACATTGAGAAGCACTCACGGAATCATAGGATAGAGAGATGTGTTTTCAGAGAGAGCAGCATTTTGGAGATATACAGTATACAGTGAGCACTCTGAGAGCAGTGGGTGGGCGATGGGTTTGAACAGGAGGGGGGTGTGGGGAGGGGGGTGTCTGCTAATTAGCAGGGCGGTCTCAAGGGCAGCGACTGCACTGTATCATATGGTGCGTCTGATGCCAGAGACACTCTGAGGGTCACACACTCACACTCTGGAGAGATGTGTAATTACAGAACAGACAGAGAAAGCAGTTGTTGTCAAACTACAGGCTTTCTGCTATTGAAAGGCAAGGAATACACTGCTTGCTGCATACTGTGCATGAATATATAAAATAGTCTGTCTATCTATCTATATCTATCTATCTATCTATCTATCTATCTATCTATCTATCTATCTATCTATCTATCTATCTATCTATCTATCTATCTATCTATCTATCTATCTATCTATCTATCTATCTATCTATCTATCTATCTATCTATCTGTATATCTGTATATCTTTCTCTTTCTACCTACCTAATATAATAAAATATTAAATAAGTAAGTGTAATAGCAAAGACTATAGAATACACAAGACATGTCACTCATATAGTTTTGAATAGGGAAAAGTGTAATGGTTAATATGACGAATGAAGCCCCACCTACTTGTACAGGAGCCAATCATCGATCGCTATAGACTGACTGAGAAGCTCAGACCAGACGTGTGCTTTTAAGACAGTTTGGGGGTGTGTGAACAGCCATAAATGAGGTTGGTGTTGTGATCACACTCTTTTTGAGAGAACACGCGCATTAGCTCGGGCAACCTGAAAATATGCAGATTCTGCTTGATTTGGACGTTTAGAAACGAAACTTATGAGACAGTTGTTGTTTAATTTTAGTGGTGACTCCAAATATGTAATGTAATCGTAAGCTTGTCAAACAGTTTTGGAGAATTTGATGTTTTCCCATTCAGACAGAATGCTCGAGCATACTGCCCGAGAGTTGTTTCAAAGATGGCCGCCGAGTGAAATGACTTGCCTTAAAGGGACTTTGATAATAGTTAGTGCCTAGACAGAATTTTCCTGACTCATGATCATGATCAAACACTCATCATCAAACACTGTATGTATAAAAAGCAAAAAATATATAAAATAATAATGTAAAATAATAAATAGAATTAGATGCTTTTTATAATTAGATTGGGAGATACTATTTGAACCTCAGTTTATTACATTATAAAACTGCAGTAAAAAAAAGCTGTTTTACAGTAAAATTGCAATTTTGGTTGCCTGTAATACTGTAAAACCTACAAGTGCACTGTAAATAAACAATTACAATTGTGCTGTAAAACTACATGAATGCTAATTTACTGTAAATTTGACAGCAATTTTTTTAGTGCGTGTGATAAGAGCATAATGATAATATTTTCTGTGTATATTTTACAAATAAAATGTATATTCAATTTAGAAACGGAAGTTGCCTATAGCAAAAGAACACCTGGTTTGAGTATAAGTTGAAGTATAATAATAATAGTAACGACAATAATAATAATAATAATAATAATAATTGCAGTGGGTAGCACGTTCGCCTCACAGCAAGAAGGTCGCTGGTTCGAGCCTCGGCTGGGTCAGTTGGCGTTTCTGTGTGGAGTTTGCATTTTCTCCCCGTGATCGTGTGGGTTTCCTCTGGGTGCTCTGGTTTCCCCCACAAGTCCAAAAACATGTGGTATGGGTGAATTGGGTAAGCTAAATTGTCCGTAGTGTATGTGTGTGAATGAGTGTGTATGGATGTTTCCCAGTGATGGGTTGCAGCTGGAAGGCCATCCGCTGTGTAAAACATATGCTGGATAAGTTGGTGGTTCGTTCCGCTGTGGCGACCCCAGATTAATAAAGGGACTAAGCCGAAAAAGAAAATGAATGAACGAATGAATGAATAATAATAATAATAATAATAATAATAATAATAATAAGGTCAGATGCCCTTCCAGCTGCAACCCGGTACTGGAAAACATCCAGACACACTCATTCACACACATACACTACGGACAATTTAGCCTACCCAATTCACCTATACCAATGACCTTATTGCTTCTTACTAACCACTGCGCCACCACGCCACCCCTAATAATAATAATAATAATAATAATAATAATTATTATTATTATTATTATTATTATTATTATTATTATTATAATAATAATATTAATAATAATAATAATAATAATTATTATTATTATTATTATTATTATTATTAGCAAGAAGAAGAATAAAATTATCAGTGTTTAAAGCAGGGTTTTTCCAGGTATGACTCTCCAGAACCAGGAATTAAAATGAGAACATGAGAGATTGTTGACACAGAGTTGCTTATATAGTTAAAAAGATATGCCAATAATAATAATAATAATAAAAAATATTAATAATAAAAAAATAAAAATTACATATATAAAATAAAATTATATATATATATATATAAATATATTTGTGTCAAAAAGTGAGTGAGTCTGTATTCCACACAAAGTGCTCTGTGTCCTGCATACTCTGACATGTGTTACGTCATCTGGGTCTTCCACGCATACCAAAAATATTTATAATTTCAACAGAACATACAATTTTTTCCTTTCAGAAATAACAGGCAGTCTATAAGAGGGGTGCATTAGAATGGACTACTCTGAACCATATTTTTTTACTTGCATAAAATCCTCAACCAGTACAGACATTTTTGCTTTCCTGTCAGCACTGTTGCTTTTACACCACTCAAATCACACAAATAAGAGAGCTGACTCAAGGAAGCCCTTGTTGTCATGGCGCCAGAAAGCATCCCCAGGGGCCCTCTGCCCTTGCCATGTAAAGGGTTGCCACGGTGATCTCCGGGGAGGCGGGTGTTGATGGATGTGTGGTGTTAAATGGAGGGGGCGAGTGAACGCTGAGAAGGTCGAGAGGACAAAAGCAGCATGAGAATGTACACAGAGAGACAGAGGCTACTGCGCTGTGACCCCATCACCTCCCCCAAGATCCGTCAGATCCTAAATCTACCTCCATCTGACAGCGCCGACTGAGAGAGGGGCCTCACAGACTCCACACACACACACATACACACGCTCCATCTCATTACATCTCTCGCACAGATCCATTTTCTGCTGCAGTTTCAACCTTTGAAGAGAAAGGCGGACATTGAGTGCCCTCAGATAGGTTGATCCTGGATTAAATGTTTCTTGAATATCATATTCTGATGAGAGGGCAGACAGTATGGAGCTCGGCCGTACAGGTAACTAAAGATCTGTGAAAGCAAGGGCACTAGACCTTACCTTTACCATAGCACTGAACCAACGCCATAGCCACAGGTGTGCCTGTCACTTAATATCATTTTATTTCACCAAACACTGGTTATTGCTTCTAACTTATAACCAATGCTTTGTGCCTGAACCAGTGGGATCTGGATCCAGCACTTCATTTGACAGATCCCCTCATGCAGAATGATGTAGTGTAAATATTTCATGATGAATATACATCTAATATTGATCATTAATTATGTCAAAAACTGTATTTTTATTAGCCCCCCTGAATTATTAGCACCCCTGTTTATTTATTATTTATTTTATTTTTGCCATGAAGACACAAAATAATATTTTACTAGATATTTTTCAAGACACTTCTATACAGCTTAAAGTGACATTTAAAGGCTTAACTAGGTTAATTAGGTTAATTAGGCAGGTTAGGGTAATTAGGCAAGTTTTTGTATAATGATGGTTTGTTCTGTAGACTATCGAAAAAAAATATAGCTTAAAGGGGCTAATAAATTTGTCCTTAAAATGGCTTTTAAAAAATTTAAAACTGCTTCTATTCTATCCGAAATAAAACAAATAAGACTTACTTCAGAGGAAAAAACATTATCAGACATACTGTGAAAATTTCCCTGCTCTGTTAAACATTATTTGGGAAATATTTAAAAAAGAAAAAAAAAATCAAAAGGGGGCTAATAATTCTGACTTCAACAGTACATTAATATCAAGTAGATTCATATAAATACTGATACTGATATGTGTGAAGGGAAACAATCGGAAACGTAAAACTATAACAAGTTATATTTCCCTTTTCTTTCTTTCTTTCTTTCTTTTTTTCTTTCTTTCTTTCTTTCTTTCTTTCTTTCTTTCTTTCTTTCTTTCTTTCTTTCTTTCAAATTACAGAAAATTATCTCCTCAAAACTTGCAATATTACAATGTAATTTAAATGATTTTCATTTTTATAAATGAATGAATGAATGAATGAAAATTTGTAAAAACCTGTCACCATTTCATCAGCTAAGTCTTATCTGTAAGGTTTGTGATATGCAGAGTCTTCTAATGCAGGGATTCTCAACCGGTGGGCTGCGAGATAGCTTAAAAAATGAACTTAAAAATTATACTATAATTATTTGAATTTATTATTATTCATTCACTCATTCATTTTCTACCGCTTATCCATCCCTGGATCGCGGGGGCAGCAGTCTTAGAAGAGAACCCCAGACTTCCCTATCCCCAGACACTTTCTCCAGCTCTTCCGGGGGGATATCGAGGCATTCCCAGGCCAGCCGAGACACATAGTCCCTCCAGCGTGTCCTGGGTCTTCCCCAAGGCCTCCTTCCGGTGGGACATGCCTGGAACACCTCCCTAGGTAGGCGTCCAAAACAGATGCCCGACCCACCTCAGCTGACTTCTCTTGATGTGGAAGAGCAGTGGCTCTACTCCCGGGTGACAGAGCTCCTCACCCTATGCATAAGGGTGCGCCCTGCCACCCTGCGAAGAAAACTCATTTCAGCCGCTTGTATTCGAGATCTTGTCCTTTCGGTCATAACCCAAAGCTCATGACCATGCATTTATTATTAAATATGTCATATTAAAATGATCGGAATTAAATGTATATGAATAGTAGATCAATAGATGAATAGTAGTCAGTCTAATTCAAAGCAGAAACTTTTTTTTGCTATGTCCTGTTATACTGTCATGTTCAAATACTCTGCAATTCTAAAGAATAACTGAAGTAAAGAATTCAGGAGCTTTGAACCTGTTTGTGTGTTTTTTAAAAATAAAAAATATATATATTATTATATTTTATTCATTCATTCATTCATTCATTTTCTTTTCGACTTAGTCCCTTTATTAATCTGGGGTCGCCACAGCGGAATGAACCGGCAACTTATCCAGCACGTTTTTACGCCGCGGATGCCCTTCCAGCTGCAACCCATCTCTGGGAAATATTATATTTTATATTATATTTAAATATATTTATAATGTTTTGTTTTTTTAAATAAAATGATCTAAAAAAAAGTAGATTGTAATCTAATATTATAATAGAAGGCAAAAGAAATGTTTGGCTAATAAATAAAGCTTTAAAATTAGCATTTTCTCTAGACAATCAGTTTGGGCCTTCAAAAAATTTTCGGAGAAGGAGGTGGGCCTCAAAGTGAAAAAGGGTGAGAAGCCCTGTTCTACTGCACCCTTTTTAGCCAATCAGAAGAGCTCTGTAGTTTGGCAGACACATCTATAGAGGACAGGGGGGTTGAAATCAGTGATTAAAGCTAGTAAAATGTCTAAAACTGGTAATAGTAAGAGATAATAAGATAATGCGTCTGTGTCAACCCATTACTCTTTTTGTACAGCTGCTGTCCATTAGCTGGTTGATGCATGGAGCATTAGATCACTGATGTGTGTCAAAGACCCTTTTCACAAGAGTGTTATGACGATTAACGGTCATCATAATCTTAAATCCTTGAAAGTTTTTAATATTTTGATATGCATTTATGTATGTATTATATTATCTTTGCGTCAAATTACAAAAAAAAACAATTACAACTTATATGAGGCATTTCTAATGCAGCGGGAGGGCGGGACAGTAAATTTGACGTTATTCTCTTCTCTGGCTCCCGTCATCAGTCTCACACTATATTTCCCTTTTTCTGAAAGTCTTGATAACACCATTGTGATGTTCTTTTATTATTTCAGCAAATATGAGTGTAAAAAAAAAATATTTGTTGTACTCTCCTCTTCACTATGCTCTAGATTTACCCAACTAAGACGACTTCTGCTGCTGAGTTATTTCAAGTTATTTTAAACACTACCGTGACTTTAATTTGTTGTTTGTAGGATGTGGATTAATATAAAGGGTTAGTTAACTGAGGTAATGACTCAGTTCAGTTGGATTTTATTAAAGTAACATAAAAGAGTCTGTATTATGTTTTTTTTTAAATGACTTTCCATGCAGTGTGTAACACAGCTCTAAGGGAATGAAAACATCCAGCTTAGGTTTAAATCTGAAAGCACATCGTATTTAAAACTATTGCTTCTCAAAAAGAGTTGACTCGGAGTTGTTTATATGAATCGTCTTGGTTTCAGATTTTCCGTTGACATCGATATGAAATACTGTCATATACAGTACACTCAAAAAATTACATTTGCTGTTTATTCAAACTACTTATTTAAACTGAGCTGAAACAACACAATTCTTGAGTTTTTTGAGACAACTTTAATGTTTTATGTTCAATCAACTTAAAGTTGTAAAAACTAATAAGATAACTTAATTCATGCTGTCCCAACACAATCAATTGTGTGGATTGTGCATTTTGTACATTGTATGAGGCGCCGGACCTGGAAAAACTTCAACCTGCCTGTCCCTTTAAACACTAGCAAATTGCAGTGGGTTTGCATAATTAGGTAAAAACCAATGCATACTATAAGACAATGAAAGTGTTTTTTGACCTTGGATGCATATCACCCTTACAAAAAATAACTGCAGTACAACAGCAGTATATAGAAGTACAACTGCCGTAAAATTAAATACAATTGCAAAATTGCAATACACTGAAGTATAAACACAGTTCAAATACAATAAAGTTGCAGTAAACTGGAGTAAAAACGAGTAAACTGTCTATACTGCACATGTGCTGCTTTAGTCTAATACCAATGGTGTGGTAAGAACTGTACTGCACTTCTTCCAAAGGGTTTTTCTTCAACATCTTCCAAGAATATTTTTATTTAATACATTTTTTTTTTTTTGGATTCAAGTAATTTTCTAATTAGAATTTTAAGAGTTTATTTGCAAAAATGAATAATAAAAAATAACTGCAGTGAACTGAACAGAACAACAGCAGTAGCCTACAATCTCAGAAATAAAAGTATGTGAGCTGTCACTGTGGTGGTACCTTTTCAAAAGGTACAAATTTGTATCTGAAAGGTCCATATTAATACCTCAAGGATACATATTAGTACCTAAAAGAAAAAAAAGTTCCTCTAAAATTTTTAGGTACTAATATATACTTTTGAGAGCAACGCGGTGGCGAAGTAGGTAGTGCTGTCACCTCACAGCAAGAAGGTCGGCTGGGTCAGTTGGCATTTCTGTGTGGAGTTTGCATGTTCTCCCCGTGTTGGCGTGGGTTTCCTCTACAGTCCAAAGACATGTGGTACAGCTGAATTGGGTAGGCTAAATTGTCCAAAGTGTATGAGTGTGAATGAGTTTGGATGGATGTTTCCCAGAGATGGGTTGCAGCTGGAAGGGCATCTGCTGCGTAAGACATATGCTGGATAAGTTGGTGGTTCATTCCGCTGTGGCGACCCCAGATTAATAAAGGGACTAAGCCGAAAAGAACTACAATGCAATAAAGTTCAGCAGTAAAATCTGCAGTACAACTGAAGTAACATAAATAAATAAATAAATAAATAAATAAATAGAGAGGGGCAATATTGTGATATGTTATATAATTTATTGCACTTAGGTACATAAGTATTAAAAGTGCACTTTAGTTTTGTTATGTATTGCAGTATTGTAGATGTATTTCTGCAGTCAACTAAAGTAATGAAACCTGATTTGAAAACCATTGTCTACTGAGCAGGAAATATGGTAGTTGCACTGCAGTTGTTTTGTAGGAGTACTTGTAGAAGTACAGTTGTATTGCTATAGTGGTATGGCAGTACTGCTGTACTGTAGTAGTACTCCAGCTGAATTGCAGTAGTTGTACTTCATTATAGTAGTAATATCACTTCAGTACTATTGCAGTAGTTGTACTGCATTTACTGTGGTAGTACTTCAGTTGTATTGCAGTGGATATACTGCAGTTGGTTGTATTGTAGTACTTCAGTTGTATTGCAGTAATACTGCAATATACTTAAATGATGCAGTTTTTTCGTGTCCAAAAAACAGCGCTTTTCAGAAGTTGACTAAAACTGCAGTATTCTTTCAAAAACTGATGTATTCTTAAAAAAAAACAGCAGTAATTTTTTTGTAAGAGCAGCCTTTTGTTGAAGAACAAAACCAAAATATGACCTTTTATATTGCATAATAGGGGCTCTATAACATTACTTCCATAACAAATGTAGTTATTTCTTACTGTTGATGTTAATCTATTAACCAATGCCTACTAATGAGACCCTATTATAAAGTGTCACTATGTATAGCATGAAAAAAAATCAACAAGAACCTTTAATATGCCTAGTTCGATTAATCTTGACTTCTCACAACCTTTTCTGATTGAGCCAGAGTGAACACAATGAACGCACAAACCGATGACCAAGGCCAGGATTTTCAGTCAATAAAAAAGAACATTTAGGTATATGCTTTTTACCAAACCCCATACTGTCAGAATGCTTGGAATGCTGGTTGCTATTCACAAGGGATTACAACTAGAATAGAGAAAAAAAAGACTAATTTTTTTTTTTACTTTTTGTTAAGCAACTGCAAAGGTCAAAATCTGTTGATCTGTCAGCAGAAACATATTCAACAACATGAGTGCCATTTTACAGTCTGAGCTGCTTGAAATGGCTGCTTGTTCTTTACAGTACATGAACATGTCACAGCACAGCTCCTCTACTACAAAACACGCAGAAGGACTCATAAGGTCTAGGTACACATGCACTCTCACGAGAACTCGGCTGGGTTCATGTAGAGTGTGCTAAAGCCTGCTGACAGAGAGCGCTCATTTGAGTTATCTGGATCCAGCGCTGCGTTCCGCATTTAGGAGGCTTGGACAATGAGGAATGAAAACACAGAGGCAGAGCTGCTATAATTGGATTTCAGCAGAACAAAAGCACAAGCTCTTTTATTGTGGAGTCGGATCGGTGAGACGTCTGATCTGCGGCTGTATTCACAGGTTTACACTCGCTTACAGACACTTCCTCTATCCCTACAACAGCACGGTGTGTGTGTGTGTATGTGTGTGTGTTTGTGTAGCTGTCACAAATCTCCACAGCATGCTGAGAGACACAACACAATATGTCTCTCATCAGCACACACACATACACACAAATGCAGAAAGAGACAGAGAGATTTGCATAAGAGGGATTATCACTAAAACAAAGTGTCTTAAAAAGTCAACAATTAAAACCGACCTTCTTATTTTGAGAAATATGAACAGTATTTGGAGTATATGTAAAATAAAAACATTAAAATGACATTTTTAAAAGCCACGGGGTTTATAGTTTTTGATTTTCGATATATAGCAAGTATGTATGTATACAAAGTATTATTTCTCTATTATTCGCTCCTATTAGTAAAAAAAAAAGATAAAGTGACATGTATTTGCAAAGATACGTATGTCAACACAATATTTTTTATATCCTGTTTCTGATGCCTTAACTACTTATAATTTGTTGTGAATTTGCCACTGAAAAGCAATAAACTTTCAAAATTAGTTTATTAGTATTTTTTAGCACTCTTTAATATGGTGTGACAGATTAACACTACATATACTTCAGGAAAGCTATTCAATTGACTTGTCTTGTTGTCTACAATATTCGAAGGTCCCATGAAATTGAAATTAAGTTTTTTAGATGTTAGTATCAGTATTATTTATTTTTAGGATATCTGTAAGCTAGTGTGCCCCAAAACATTGACAGTTTGACACAATTAGCATTTAGAAGATATAAAAGTGATATAAAGATGTAAAGCTTGTAATTTGTCATTCCCGACCAAATGGATCAACCAATCAAATGCTCTCTAGTATCTGACATGCCCCGCCCCCTTCAAGACACTTCTCATTTGCTTTTCATTTGATGCACTTGAGCTCAATCACTCTCACTGGCAAAGCTGTGATAAAACAATACACTATTGACTGTTTTTTTTTAAGAGGAGGAGGAGGTACTCTTTGTCCCACCCTCTGAGCTTTGAATCACCTGGTTGAGATTACACTAAGCATCGAATAAAAATGCATATTTCAAAACAAGAGCTTTAATATATATGTTTTAGTACATTTTTTATTCATTTTTTTTCAGTTTATTTCTCCATTTAAAGTATGGGAAGGGTCTATAATGTTCTGACATTTAAAATCTGCCTTTAAACTTAGTATTTTAATATATTGGTAACTAGATTTCTCATTCACTAAAAAATACTTCTGCTGCTTGTTCATATTACTTATTTAAAATGAGTTAAAACATCACCCTTATTATATTATTTTGGGGAACAACTTAATTATTTTATGTTCAATAGGGTTCGATTAATCGAAATGGAATCACAATCGCAATTTAAAACATTGCACTTAGTTAATCGCAAGAGGCTGCAAAATATATATATATATATATATATATATATATATATATATATATACAATAACAAATAACTTCTGAGGTGAAGTGCTTCATAACCAGTCTGCTATGCTTTAGAAAATTAAACATGCTAGACTTTCTGCGGTGGTGTCGTGAGGCATCGCAGACATGGTATCGGTTGTCGTGAACTATGTCACATTACACAAGAAGAAACGATTGAATCTTGTGTTACAATGCCCATTTGTTATTTAGGACTCCCCATGACACACTACGTCAAGGAAATCATGCCTAAAGCATGTGATCTGACTGCGGCTTTATAACTAGCCAATTGTGTGAGCACACTTTCGTTCTGCCCAATAAGAATTGCGCAACTGAACTATGCCCAAAATAATAATAATTAAAAAAACAAGCATTAATAGACAAATTAATATTAAAGAAAAACAGTATTTGTAATATGGGAATATTTTGGTTTCAAAGTCACAGACAACGAACAAAAACATATTATTTTTTAAGAGCTGTTGTAGAATTGTTGCCACGGCTTACAGATTATTGAGCTGAAGCTTGAATTAAATTAAAATCTGCTTGAAGCTTGAATTAAATTGTAAATCAAATCACAATCGCAATATCTGTCAAAAAAAAATCGCAATTGGATATTTTCCCCAAATTGCACAGCCCTAGTTCAATCCACATAAATTTGTGAAAACAGTTAAATTGACTGTTGGGACACTATAAAGGAATTGTGTGCAGACTTTTTTTTTTCACGTGAAAGCATATTTTACAGTGTTCTAGTTTGAGCCCCATACATAATCCAATTAAAAATACAAATGTGTTTGCAGTCGTAAGAGATACAGATAATGTTATATTTATACAGTTTTACTTTTGAAATTTGCAAGTAAATGGTGCTGTCAACACAGTTACTGTAGCATGTCAGCATTAACTGATAATGTTTCTTTAATGTTTATTGTAACATAATAAACATTGTAAAAGATGCAGCTTATATTAGAGGATTTAGAGCTACAGTAGCAAAAACACACATTGTTTGATTTAAAGGGTCAAAGGCATCTTTACTATTAGAAATTCTCTCAATTGTATTCAATTCTGTGTTATAGTATACTATATACTGCATGTATATCCTAGTGTTGCAGATTTATTGTAAACTCGTGTCCTCTTGGCGCTAAAAGACAGGCTGAAAATAAAACAGGAGCCTCATACATCAATACTTGAGTGACCTTCTAAAACTTTGAAACTGATGCATGTCTTCAGGTCAGTGTGTTTGGGTGGTGTGAGGTTAAGAGGTTTAGAAGACTGACTCTGCGGTCAGGAGGAGGTCAAAAGTCAAACTTAAGCCTATAAAAACTGTGAGACTCAGCCAGCGTAATTAGACAGAAACTGCCTTTAATATTCCATCACCTCTGACCTTCAAAGGCACACGACTATGACAACAGAAGGAATTCACATGCATCTCTTTATTTCACTGTATTCCTGTGGAATTAATAAATTTATATTGTACGCGTAAGCTATCTGCAAGACACGCTTAATGATTATGAATAGACACAAGTAAGATTATCTTTTAAGAAAAAGACAAGTAGGTTGAAGAATGTAGTTTTCTTTTCTGAAACAGAATATCTGAGGTATCGCATATCCCAATGGCTTTTTAAATAGTGTTTGTTCTGCTGTGAACAGAGCTGTGATTTGCTACATGCTTTTAATTAAGTCTAGTTTTCAGCACTGTAAATAATGCTGAGTTTCTCACAATTCCTTCATGTTGTCATGTTGTTATTAAATAATAATAAATAAATCCTTTTTACAAATTTAAATTGACTGGACATTAAACAAGTTGTCACAAAACAGGAATTGTGTTGCTTGAAATAATTTTAAATAAGTTAAAAAAACTAGCAAATATAATTTTTTGAGTGAGGAAAGCTTAATTCCATTGTCACTGAGATACATTTGTAGTTTTTAATTATTAGTTGGAATGGTTTTTATTTTTGTATGTTAGGTTTTTATTTCCAACTTTAGAAATTATTACTAAAATGTTATTTAAATTTATAGTAAATTAAGTTAAATTACATTCCCAGAGATGGGTTGCGGCTGGACGGGCATCGCTGCGTAAGACATGTGCTGGATGAGTTGGCGGTTCATTTCGCTGTGGCGACCCCAGATTAATAAAGGGACTAAGCCGAAAAGAAAATGAATGAATGAAGTTAAATTACATGTAAATGAGAAATGATTCACTGACAACTACCTGAAATAAAATAAGTGTAAGGGTATATTTACTTGATGAAGATGTGACTAAACACATCATATGCAGGCACATGGCAGTTTGTAATTCTGCCGTTTATGATAAAAAAACCTTTGAAACGTTTACCTTAAACTTATGAAGAGATTAGATGCAAAAACCTCTAAAAGCCATTTGACATTTTCTCCAAAAATTATCATTTTCCTCAGACTCCTTTATGTAGGCTCAGCAATTTTACGAATAAGTTATTTTCTTTGAAATAACTGGACATAAACATAGGAGGTTGAGAAAAATTTAGATTTTAGGAGAACATTTCAGATGGCATTTAGAGGTTTTTGCATCTGAACTCTTCATATATATATATATATATATATATATACACACACACACACACACAGAGTTCAAGTCAGAATTTTTATAAGCCCTTCTTTGAATTGTCTTTCTTTTTTTTAAATATTTCCCAAATGATGTTTAACAGAGCATATATATATATATATATATATATATATATATATATATATATATATATATATATATATATATATAAATTCATTCATTCATTTATTTCCTTTTCGGCTTATATATAAACCTCTTCGTAAATTAATTGACGTTTTAGTTCAAAATGTTCTAGTCTGGACAAATCCTTTCAAGTTTCAAGTAACAAATGTATTTTAGAATTTGTTTAAATATATCTATTGTATTATTATTATTATTATTATTATTATCATCATCATGCAATAAACAACAGTAAACCATTGACTTTACTGTACCTGGTTAGCAACTGACAGGTTCTCGTTCTTTGCTAATGCGATCTGTCTTTTTTTCATTCTGAGCGCTGACCCAAATCTCATTTCCTGTGCTTATTTGAATGACATGAGTTGTTGGTCAGAGACGGCTTCCTCCATTATTGAATCAGACTCACTCTAGAGACACACACACAGGGCTGAATAATTGAGCAGGTGCTTGTTAACACAATGACGCGCTGACAAGAACTACATGCTTTGACTTTTTTTTCCCCTTTATGAAAAAGACAGCCGTCAACCCTTTATAACACAGCCGCTATTAAATACACACACACATACACACAGGCAGGCATTTAGATACAGTATGTACCAACACATCTTGCAGGGTTAGTTCACCAGCACATCATGATTTTGCCAAGTACAATCAATCTTGGAATATCAATTTTGTTCGAAAATGTAATCCATACCTATTCCCTACCCCTAAACCCAACCATAACTGTAAATTATTCCCGGAATAATAGTTGGATAACAATCATGTAGAAGTGCATAAACCTAACCATAAGCCATACTTAACATAAACGTAAACGTATCTCTTAATTCTGACTGGCTGATTGGAATGTTGTTCCAGAATCAACATAGACGTTAATCCAGGAACATGTCCTACTGTACATGGTGAAATAAGGTTGGTGTAGTTCACCCGAAGCAGAAGTCAATTAATCCATAAATATAGTTGGCATTTTTGGTTTTTGTGTTGTACAAAAAGCTTAAGCAAGTTTAAGGCTTCCTGAAGTGCTTTAAATGTGTTGTGACGTCATTTGTTTGAGGTAATTACAACTGGAAAAAAATGGAGGACAGGTCTAGGTTTTTTGAAAACCGCCAATAGCTTGAGTCGTTGAGCTGAAGCGCATTAGACTCATGACAGCCACAGTCTACAATAGAAATGCTGAGTCAGTCTAACTGTTTTAAAATACAGCATTCATTGTAAATCAAATGGGTCCGATATATTTAGTGGTCCATCTCTCTGGGCTGAAGCAGACCCTGTACCTGCGCTCTGCGGTCTTTCACATGATGCAAAACAGACTTCATTAATTCCAAAGAAACTAATAGTCATACTATTTGAGTAGTTTATCCCCTATATACACCTATTTTGGCAAACCACAAGCTTTGAATGCTTATATTTTCTACGTAATTGTGAATTTGGTCACGGTTTTGGATCACACTAGCGTATAGGTAAACTGAAGACAATCATCTTGATAATAACACTCAAAAAGCTGCACTTTTGATTTCACTGGGATTTTAAGGTTGAGCCACTGCTATGTTTTACTACCTTTCTAGACCTTTGGAGAGAATGAGATTGAAGCCGTCAATGGAGAGGCAGAAACTGCTCAGATTTGAATTAAAATGTAACCATGAACTACATAAGGAGTCATTAAGGTCAACTGGTTAAAATTGTGATTGCCACATCATTTGAAAGCTGAACGAATACCTTTTACAGTGATGTATGGTTTATTAGGAAATGACAACTGTCAAATGTAAGAGATACAACTATTTGAAAATCTGAGGATTGAAAATAAATCTAAATACTGAGGGAACAACAGCTTTAGGCCCAATGCCAATTCTATTTTTGTACCCCAACCACTTTTAAAATGTACAACTACAGCACCTGCACACGTCATCAAATGTCATCGTGATCTCATGCTTCATTTGAGATCAGACGATCGCGACTGCTGTAGTTATTCCAGTTTTTGGTGTTTATCTTCAAGAAATCACCGAAGGTACATACTGTATCATGTTATCATAATGATCTAATGTGGCAATAAGATCGTAACTGTACTGCACATTTACACAGTGGCCCTATTCATCTATGCAAACACACCAAAAACAACATTAACATTATAGTAGACACTGTAAAAAGGACATTCTCAGCCACTAGACTTTTCTGACAGGGTACTCGAGCGTCATCGAGTGTCAGAATGTTGTGGGACTGCAGTACAGGAGTTATTAATATGAGTTATTATTATGGATTATAGATTTATTATAATTTAGCAGTTTTTATTCTAACGTTTTTTTAAAGCATGATGGTAAAACACAAACACGGTTATGAATATTTTAAAGCATGTGATTGTTTGTTGTAAAAATTTGTAATAATGACAAAGAATACTAATTTGTGGATCTCCTCACTTCCGGGTGCAGCTATCCTGCCGTTGTGGCTGGTGTATTCGGGGAAATTTTCTTACCCCTTGGTTTCGAGTGTGGTCCTGAAAAATCTCCTTTCGAAGGGGTATCTACCCCTTCCCCTTAGCCTTACGCCTTCAAGCTAAAGAGAATTGGGACACCCCTACCCCTTCACGGAAACGCGCAAAACGAGGTTGGGATTGGGCCTTAAAGTTCTCTAAATGAAGTGCTAAGCAATGAATATTGCTAATCATAAATTTGGGTATATTTGCCATAGGAAAAAGCTACAACATATAAAATGCCTTCATGGAAGATGATCTTTACTATATTTTAAAGATTTTGGGTATAAAAGAAAGATCGATGATTTTGATCAACACTAATGTATTGTTGACTATTCCTGCAAATACACCCATTCTACAAATATTAGGTGTATGGAGCAAAATGAATGTGAGTAATTAATGACAGTAAATTGTTGGGTGACTTGAAATGTAAAGCAATCACGTGGCCAAAACAATTAAATCACCTGGGTATCCCATACAGAGAACAATTAAAGTGAGAAACGCATCCTGTTCATGAAGTGTGTTGGCATTCAAGCAAACAGCATTAAAAATCAACAAATGAGAGTGATTGGTAAGAAATCTCTCATTGTAGTTAAAGCCCAGCAGTGTTTCCTCACTGATCTCCTGTGAGAGGGTCTTGTCCTGCTGTGGAGGGCAGCGCCCAGCACCAGCTCTTTGTTCTCGGGCTGCTTCAGCAGATTCCTCCTCCTCTCTCTCCTCAGTGAGCTCTGCCACACGCCTTCACAGCAAAGACAGGTGGCCTGATCAAGACGGGCGCGCTGTTCTAACCGAACGGCCTGCCAACGGGGCACAGTGCCAGCTGGCAAACTGCGCAGCTGACTTTCCAAGCAGCGGGACGCTCTCACACATATGCGGCACCAAACGCGCTCACACGCATACAAGCACACACAAACACTGACGCTCCCACAACACGTTCAGGAAAAGCAGCGATGTGCAGTTCACTCTGACGCACGCACATATGCGCAAACGCACGAACGCCGTGCCTTAAAAAAAAACATGCCGCGTTTGTCAACAGATGAAATGTTTGCAGAATGCACACAGCCATGTTACCATATGTTAGCTCAGATACGAGACTCAATCTCCCGGCTGATGGCACTCCAATGCGCATTAAAAATAAAAAGACGGAACAGATCTGTTAAAGGATGCCATTACACTCGCAGCAGGTAAACACACACAGAGCCCAGTGGATCATGAGTAATCTGATGAATAAGGATCTTAACACTATCAGGGAAGCTTTCCTCTTTAGACTTTGTTGTTTCTGGAGATTGGCAGCCTCTGGTTGTTTATTATTTTATGAGGGAAAAGATGTACAAAAAATAGCTCCTTTATATTAAACAAAAGGAAGGTAATACAACTTTGGAACGGCATTGTAGTGAGTAAATAATTAAAGCATTTTGAGGGGCTTATATTGGGACACCGGTGGGGGAGGGTGTTATCATAAGTCATCATTTGAAAAAAAAAAGATATATATATGCGATGCAGTGGCGCAGTAGGTAGTGCTGTCACTTCACAGCAAGAAGGTCGCTGGTTCGAGCCTTGTCTGGGTCAGTTGGTGTTTCTGTGTGAAGTTTGCATGTTCTCCCTGCGTTTGCGTGGGTTTTCTCCGGGTGCTCCGGTTTCCCCCACAGTCCAAGGACATGCAGTACAGGTGAATTGGGTAGGTTAAATTGTCCGTAGTGTATGAGTGTGAATGAGTGTGCATGGATGTTTCCCAGAGATGGGTTGCAGCTGGAAGGGCATCCGCTGCGTAAAACGTGCTGGATCAGTTGGCTGTTCATTCCGCTGTGGCGACCCCGGATTAATAAAGGGACTAAGCCGAAAAGAAAATGAATGAATGAATATATATATATATATATATATATATATATATATATATATATATATATATATATATATATATATATATATAAATATAAATATATTTTTTTCAATATATATATATATATAGAGAGAGAGAGAACTTATATATATATACTGTATATATATATATATATATATATATATATATATATATATATATATATATATATATATATATATATATATATATATATATATATATATATATATAATTTCTTTTAATTTTCGATGGTTCTGTTTATTTTAGAAATTTTTATGTAACTTAGTTTTAATGAAATTCGTCACCTTGGAATTATAAGGTTCTATCTGGCAGATAATTCATTGAAGCATTACTTTTTAAGAAATACAACCAATCTAGTTATTAGTATGATTAAAATAAAAAAAATAAGTTGATTAGCCGCTGAACTCGGCATATACATCGTATTTTTGTTTTATTTTATGTGGCTTTCCACAGTCAGTTGCTTTTTGGAATTATTTCCTACAGTTATCAGATGAAATGGCATGCTGTGTGCACTTAATGTGCTCACAAACCATTCACGTGCCCTCCATTTCCCAGGTGAGTGAAATTATATACTTATATACCATATCTATAAATGAATTTGTTTTATTTAAAATAATTTATCATTTACAATTTTCTTTAGACCTGTAATGCACTCCAGAATCTGACAGATTGATTAGTTGTAGGCTATAAAACAGACGTCTGAAACGTTGTCATACAGTGTTATGCCTGGATTTCATAAACAGCCTTGCATTTACTAACACAGACTATATTTGAAGTATTTGGAAGTAATTTGCGTTTTCCTCCTGTAGAAAAACATCATAAGAACAATGTTTAGTGGCTCAATGTATTACAACAGTGTTTTTAAAAGACCAAACACTTTATTGATGTAGTGTACAACCAAGCACATGTGGTCAGAACACAAACGAGTCACAGGTAATGAAGTATTAAGCGTTTCTACAAAAAGAAAAGCCTGTCTAAGCAAAATGCTAGCAGGCGTCTGTAGCTCCGCTCATGCTCCGCCTCTTTGCCTTTGTTTGGTATCCTCCGGTCGGTGCGTTGACGCAAAAACAAAATGGAGTCGGTCAGCCACGCCTACTTGTAGCTTCTTTTGCATTTTTCAGAAACCTATGGGGGATGTCAAAGACACTACGTTAATATCTTTTACAGTCTATGGATAGAACCTTATAATTCCGAGGTGACGAATTCTATATTTATTTGGTAATTTATTATCATTTTGGTCATATTTTTGGTAAATAAATAAAAGGGAGAAAAAACTGACATATTGCTTTCATAAAACATGTAGACTGCACACACACACATACACACACACACTATCTGCTTCTGTTTTTCTGTTATCTCTCATTCCTTTCACATTTAATAAGAATTAGGGTCACAAAAGGCTAGATATAAAGTTTAGCATTGAACAAATTCATATCTACCACATACTTTAGGTGATAATTTCCTATTGAAATTGGTTGCTGTTTTTTCCCTTACATCTAAATGTTATTTTTTAAAGCTTTCTGAATAGTAATGTTGACACACACACACACACACACACACGCACACGCACACGCACACGCACACACACACACACACACACACACACACACACACACACACACACACACACACACACACATCCAGACACACAGTATACTGCTAACTGTTAGAACATCAAAAGTGCCTCAGTAAGTGTATGTGTGTGCTGCACTCCCTCGAGATTTCCAAGTGTGTGTCTCCTCCCCTATCTGATGTACAGTACGGTTGTTTTTGACCTTTGACCGCTGGTCACTAATTACTGCAGCCGTGTGGCGGTTCGAGTGCTTTGCCTGCAGCTTGCTTGAGCACATCATCTAATTGGTTCCTTGTTCAGGCAGCAGTGGCACACACACACACACACACACACGCACACACCTCCTCCCCCACACTCATTCTCTCTCTCTCTCTTTGTTCACTCTCCCCTCCTCTCTCGTTCTTTTATTATCTATAAGTGTATCTCCTCCACTTCTCTCTTTCATGCTGCATTCTTCAGCCGTGTGCTCTGCCAGCTATAACAACCTCCCTGACTACAACTCCAGTCTCTGCATTCCTGCCCGTTTGTTTCGCTCCCCCTATCCATTCATCACGGAGACCCCCGCCCTCGACCCCTCACCGCGGAGTGCTCTCTGAGGGTCATCTTAAGCAGCTCATTCGCCCTGCGCGGGGTTACAGGGCACTCTTTAAATAACACATCAGAGTCAATGCTTCATATCCCCCACCCTTCCTAACCTCTGACATGCAGGAAACCAGACTCCAAGTAATAGGAAACGTTTCATAGACGTTAGCTTACAAAATGTAAAGATGCTGCATGGCTTTTTAATGGATCAATCAGGGACAACAAAAAAATTGATCCAGTTCTTGGGAAGCTTTCTGTCATCCTCCTCCATACTAAAAGCGTATGGAAATGTTAAAAATGAGGCTCTATGTCATCGGCGCCTCAAAAAGAAAATGCCTACTACATCAATCCTCGGGTTTCTCTTCTCCAGGAAGCGGTTTGTCTAGACCAGGCTTTGTGTTGATTATTGTGTGATTTAGGAGGGATCGTGTTTCAGCAACTGTCACTGAAAGATATTTCATCTCCTCAGAACACAATGTTTTTCAGGAAGTGTGTGCCTCCATTGCAAGTGACGACTTAATTTAGAGGAGTGTTTTGTGTTTAGGCATGCTGCATTTGATGGAACCTCTCTCTGTAGTGGGAAAAGTGTGGTAAATCCTTCATCCCCCATTGATCTAGTTCTGAGGTACTAGGTCCTGGAGATCCAATGTTCAGCTCGAGGCTATGAAAAAGGCAGACAAAATCTATCTCTGGCTTCCAAATGTTTTATATACAGTAGAAACATGAGGAGTTTGGCAGTGGGTAGCTTGATGGCTTCCCACCGTGAGGCTTTTACTGAGCTGTTGGATGTTTTGTGTGCTGTTTAGAAGCTAAAACTGGACTGGCTTGATTCAGCTTAGCGTTAAGCACAGTGCGCGTTGGTCAAGTCCTTCTTGGCTGACCATAATGTTCTTCCGCTTTGCAGGCTGCTCCTGTTCTTTTAGGACCTCCATTAGGAGATATCAAGGTCTGGAAGTAAGCATTTTCAGCATGTGGCACTTACACCACAACTATTTCAGGGACGCTATTGGTCAAGAAATAGTCTGTGGTCTAAAGCCCAGTGACATATGAACATCCTAATAGTTGAACTGACCAAAGGTAATTAAGTGGTTTTGGATGGATGGTCAGGTCAGGTATCGGAGCATGTTTCATATCACTGCAACTTTGGGTTTCTGTTGTGCCCTCACGGAACATTCGGGATGACCTTGAGCCAAGACAGACCTCTTGTGATCATCTTGTTGAACGGATATTCTGTGCTGCTCAGTCAATCAGGCACCAAAAAAACAGTCTGCAATTTCTGACAAATGTGTTAAATTTTATCCAGGACTATACCATTTCATTTTGGAATTTTTCACCACCTAAGTGCTCTCCATGGTAGTCAGTTTTCAAAATTATTTAATAAGGTTTGCACTCTTGCACTTATGTCGACTGAGCTTCAATCTGAGGAAATACAGCTCCAGGATGCTGACACCAAAGCATATTATTACAATGCAGATTTGACCACGAGACCCATCGTCCTGAAGTAGGTTCAAATGAAGATTTCAAATGCAAAGGCCTCTAAGTCATGTCTGAAATGTTCTTCTTAAATTTGCATTTTTCTCTTTTTATGTTCAGTTATTTCACTTTAAAGCCAATGAATAGAGACTATCCATCACCATAAAAGGGAAATTATTGAACCTACATACAGGAACTTCAGATTTCACATCGCACTTAGAGGCTTTTGCGTCTGAACTCTTCAAATACGGATCATTGCAAAGCACATAAAGCTCCTCTGGATCCCCTTTGGGAGCTTACCAAATTTGAGTACTTCTTTTTGGCCTGCCCTGGCACACTTTCAAAAAATTCATGGATGTTGCTCTGTCAGTTGCGCCTCCAGGACATCCGTCTGCTTAAGTACTGCGATGAAGGGCTGAATACAGTGCAATCTGAATCTTGGTGTCATGGATATTCTTCTTGATCTCCATCTTCCTGTACATTTTAGCAGACATTTGTGTCTAATAATAAGTTTCACTGATGGATCAACAGTTAGATTTCACCCCTGTTGGCATCGCCACATTAATTAAACGACACTAAAATCAATTTTACACTATCTGCAAATGGTTCTGTTTGCTCAACTGTTCAATTCCGCATACAACTTCATTTTCCAATATAGTGCTGATAAAATGGAGCTTTTTGGAATGTAATACAAATGCGCCATTTGTTACCATGATAAAGCAAGTGTAATGTAATCAAGCAATATTGATGATGATTGGTTATTTCTGTTTTGGGGACTCCTTTTTTTCTTATATTTATTTCATTGAAGAACAAAAAAATAAATAAAAAGAGTACTTCCAAATTGGCAGCATGCAAAAGAGTGCCTATAATTGTGTGGAAACACAACTGGAACCATATCTGGTTGTTCCTAGAATGGTTCAGCACAATAGCGGAAAGCAGTTTTACACCTCAGAAACTCTCACAGGTGGTTGTGTCTATAGGCTGATTTATACTTCTGCGTCAAGTGCATGCGTAACTCCGGCACAGCCTTCGCACGGTCATATAGCCCTTGCCATGGCTGATGTGCACCTCTCAAAAAAAGTAATTACATGATGCAACGACGCATAGCGCAAGCTCTGTGATTGGTCGACTTGGTAGTGCCCACAAGTGTGGGCGGGACCGAGAGCCACGCGAACCCATTGGAGCAAGTGTTTACAAGTCTACAAGTCCCGTGTCACGTGTCGAGTCCCGTGAAGTAGTTCCAGGTGTAAAGTTTTGTTTTGTGTTTACCTTATGATTAAAGTTGTTGCACGTCCACCGGTTCCCACCTCAGAATGAGCGAGTTTTAGCTACTTGTACATTAAGGTAGCAATCAGAAAAAAACAAAACACCAGTGAAGAAACTCAGAGGAACGTAAAAACCTACTGCCTACTGCTAACATTTCGAAAGTGGTATTGCAGAGCAACACAAACAGCATGCAGAAGTATAAATGCACGACAATGCACAAGGCATGCTTCGTGGGTCACGGTGATCACTTGACACAGAAGTATAAACCAGCCTTAAGGGTGTGCTATTGGCATTAGACTGTGGCTCTCCATGCGCTTTATAATTGACTCCCAGCTCCCAGGTTTTATCTGTTTGAACATCATCCAGTTTTTGTTTCAGTACAGGCATTACACCTGGAGGGTCTTCCCGTAGTGCCAGCTGCTGAGATGGCATCTCACTCCCCACTCAGGGAACAAGGGTTACCAAGATATTTTGCATGAGCAGAAACTGTTTTGTTGGCCAGACCTCAAAGAATATAGAGAAGACTACAGATTTTGACTACAAAATTATGTTGTGTAAAATAGGTGTGTATTGCTCTTTTTTTTTTTTTTTCCTGCAGGTGCAATGCCTATAATAAAACATGCAGCATATCCTACTATCATTCAGAGTCTATTTTATTGTAAGTCTTTATCAAGTTATTTACTATTCATTAAAATCATTAACAGATAATAAAAAGTAAGCATAACGTTACTGTAGAAAGCTTACTCTACTGTAAATAAAATAGTGGGAAAATACATGTAACTTTACCTGTTAAAATTATTTTGAAAGAGAATCTCTTCCACTCTCTTCCACTCCTAGACGAGTTACCATAATAATTATGCTACTGGTTAAAAGTGTTTTTTTTTTATGTTATACTAACCAACAGTGCATTTATTTAGTCATAAATACAATACAAACTTTTATTTTTAGACTTCAGTGTCTTATATTCTTTCAAAAATCTTTCTAACATGCTGTGCTTTATTAGGATCAGTTGTTATGGTGGATTTATTAATATAGTGTAATATATATGTATAGAATAAGAATAAATGTAGAATAAATAATAAATAGTACTTTTCAGGATTATTTAACAAAAAGAGAGTACTGTTATTGTACTTGTAATACTGTGTAATAAATGTTGTACTGTTAGCGTATAAGATATATTCTGTATTAATATATAAGACATATATAATATATATAAGACGCTCTTTATATAGCATATGCTGAAGTATTATCTCAAAGAATAATACACAATATGTATACCAGTATGTGTGGAAAAAAGTAGTAGGTAAGCTACTGTGTCAAATGAGTGAACTAGTGAAGGGAGGAGAGGTTTAAACAAAGCAATGACAATACTGGGGTTGTTTTTGTGTAGGGGGTAAAAAAGATAACTATGAGATCATGAGAGACATAGTCAGACAAGAAGACCAGGGGTCAGCTGGTTTATGAATGTCTTCAGGACAGTGCAGATCTGCTGATCTTTGACCTATGACTACCTCAGGCTTCACCTATACTGCAGAGCAGGTGTGTTCGGGGGTCAGATGTCAAAAGAGGAAGCTGAAATTTCAACTTGGCATTTGTGAGGACTGAACAAAAAATCCCACGCTTTCCCAATTGATTACATGTAGTATGTGTCAGATTCTGGACAGCTTTTCAAATTTCACTTTTTCATGACAATAAATTGTTTTGTTTTATTTTATTTTATTTTATTTTATTTTATTTTATTTTATTTTATTTTATTTTATTTTATTTTATTTTATTTTATTTTATTTTATTTTATTTTATTTTGTGTTGTTTTGTTTTGTTTTGTTCCATCTTATTTTATTTAAATGTATTTTATTTAGTACTTAGTAGTTTATTATAAAAATTAATTGTGATTAATCGCTTCCAAAATAAAAGTTTGTTTTGACATAATATATGTGTATGTACTGTGTATATTTAATATCTATCTATAAATATCACATTCATGAATATATTTTATTCTTTATTTATATTTTTTTTAATATTTTGGATGCGATTAATTGTGATTAATCTTTGCCCAGCACTAATTTTATTCTAATAATGAATTTATTTAGCATAGAAATTGAATTTCTTATTTTTTCTTTCTCTTTTTTGTCTTTCATCTTTGTTTGCATATACATAATCTCCTTTCCTTCATTCATTCATGCACTCACTTTACTGAACACAAACTTGTCCACATGCCATGATTTAATATTATACAAACATATTGAAATGTTATATAAATATAACAAAAATATGTAAAAAAATAAATAAATAATTACAAAGAAAGGATGAATAATAAGTTTGAAATATACACGTTGGGTCTTCACATAACAGAATTGGTGCATGACAACCCTGCTAAAAGACCATCTACAGTATGTATCTCTTTCGCACACACAGACAAAAACACATAAACACACAAACACAAGTGAGCTGAACGTTACTAAAATCTTTAATTAGACCTGCTGCGTCTGAACTACTGTTTGTGTATGGATGTTTTATAATGGCTTGCTATTACGATGGCAGCAAATTCTGAAAATACTGAGTAAATTAGCCTGAAGCCAATAAAACTAATAAGAGATATTAAAGTGTGGGCATTGATGTTTTACCCGGTGTAAAATAGAAGCAGACTCCTCCAGCGAGTGTGTGTGTTTATGGCTGTGAGAGTGAGAAATGACCCTGTCATAATAGAGAGAGATCTGCATGGCCGCTTAGGGTCAGGGGTCAGCCATTACCCACTCCAGCGGTCGCATTCCTGGGCTTAATGCCCACAGAGGCATCTGCTGCCATTCACACACACACTCAGCGTGCAGTGGAGCAGTGGTTTCTGCTGTAATGCAAGCTTTAATAGTGTATGCCCTGCTGGAAGGCTGATGCCCTGTGTGTTTTTGCGCATGTGTGTGTGTTTGTGTGAAAGGTCAGACACATTTTTTGCTCATCTTCACTTCAGTTTTCTCTGTATTAAAGTTGTTGAGGCTAACACCCCTAAGCACAGATATAGACCGTTTAAGAAGTGTCAAGAAGAGAGGAGAAAATCTATCAACAGCATTCACGATGATCCTTACACTATCTACACGTGTGTGCTGTACATATGTACAGTACAGTCAACGCAATCTCACGGCAATTTGTAACTTTTTGATTTAGTGGCTAATTCGTATGAATCCATACGATTTAATACGTACAAATTAGTACGATTTGCTCATCACTCAATGATGGTTGGGGTTAGGGGTGGGGTTAGGTGCCACCCCTCCTTTTTAAAAACGTACATTTTCGTATGACTGAACTGCGAATTAGGCACTAAACTGACAAAACGTAAATACTTACGTTTCTTCATGAGATCAGGCTGGTACAGTGCTCAGCATAATTGAGTACACCCCATTTTGAAAATATGAATATTTTTATCCATTTCTCTGTGAATATGGGTCATATATTTTGGTGCATTTGAACAAAACAGATTTAATAAACAGATATTTTTAATACAATAAAATGTATGTGCCCAAACATATTCAGAAATATAAAGACTATTTAAATCCATGTAAAATATTGGGAAAGAAAATTTCAACAAAATGTTATACATTTTTTGTTTCTCTTGAATTCTGCTCTTTTTTTCTCTGAACTTAATATTTTCCCCTAACATATACATTTGGGTGTTCAAATTTTGGACTGTTATTGTAAGTTATTTTGTTAGATAACATCCAGATTTGGGTTCAGTACTGACTAATCCAATGTATTTGTATGAAAATAACACTGTAAAGCCTACTAGAGAAAATATTGATCTAAATGAGAGATTTGTGAGGGGTGTACTCATATATGCTGAGCACTGTATCTTCTTCCAGACTACTTTCAAACAGAACTTATGGAGATGTATAACAAAATATGATTTTAAGATATGATATTTTGAAGAATTGCAAGATTTTTACAAAACAAAATAACTGAGGATTCTTTCTGCTGCTATCTATTTTTAAGACACAAATAAAAAATATGGAAAAATGATAAAATAAAAAGAAAACAAAGTGACATCTTCTGGTATTTAGTGTTACGTCCTTGGCACTTAAAATATTCGCGGCTTTTTCTGGGAAGACTGATATGAAGTATAACAGTCTTTCGATTCCTCCAAGTTTGCATTTAGACTTATGCAGATATAGGCAATTGTTATTTTCTCTGTCCATGTGATCCCATACTTCCTCTTTAATATTAGGTGTATTTTATTTATTCAGCGCTCTGTGATTTTACTATTGCTTAAAACAACACATAGAGTATGTAAATATGCATACAAACACACACACACACAAATTGATGGGGGCTTTTATACAACCACATGGTTTCTCCAATCACTGTTCTGTCAATGACATGCAGTTCTGCTTTTCATTTTAACCGATTGATCCAATGGTACAAGGTCTGCCTGCCTGGAGTATCCTTAGTTCTGCATTTTTTATTTAATTGACATTTTTTTATATCTCCAATAGTATCTAGATGCAGCCTTGATTATGCAAGCATTTAAAGCCTTGGAGTTTTTACTAACAGCCTGAATAATATCTCAGTAATGCCTACAGACAGTGAACTCCAGGACTTGAAATCAGTGTGAACTCCAACTACTAAAGAAAAAGAAAAAGAAATGTCTCCGCAGCCACTACAATGGCACAGCACAATTTCACAGTCTAGCTAGGCTATTCATTCTTTTTAATGACCAATTGAGCAACAATAGCGACACGGCAAAAATGACATAGGTTTGCATTGTACAGCGTCAGGAAGATGGGCTTAACAAAGCATGCAGCGAAACTTGTCATCCTGAAAGTACTGAACAGGATTGCTTTTCGGACTGGATTATAATGTGTCCGACACATTATGTAAAATGTAGCAGCTCCTTAGTGACTTTAAAGAGCCCAAAAGAGCCTAAATTATGTTTCTCTCTTTACCTTTCTATACCTCTTTTAGCCTCTCAACACTGGCTGCTTCACAAGTTCAACACATGAGCTCAAAAACATTTTTACCTCGTCTTTCTCTTGAAAACTTGCAGAAGTGTGGCTTTTCAGAAGTGTATGTATATATGTGTGTGTGTGTATATATATATATATATATATATATATATATATATATATATATAATATATATATATATATATATATATATATATATATATATATATATATATATATATATATATATATATATATATCATTCATTCATTTTCCTCTAGGCTTAGTCCCTTTATTCATCAGAGGTTGCCAAAGCAGAATGAACCGCCAACTTATCCAGCATATGTTTTACACAACGGATGCCCTTCCAGCTGCAACCCAGTGCTGGGAAACATTCATACACACTCATTCACACACATACACTACGGGCAATTTAGTTTATTCAATTCACCTACAGTGCATGTCTTTGGACTGTGGGGGAAACCGGAGCACCCGGAGGAAACCCACGCGAACACGGGAGAAGATGCAAACTCCACACAGAAATGCCAACTGACCTATATATATAGTAAAAAAATGCCATCTGTGGTTGCCAGAACTTTACCATAAGCTTATGGTAGGGTGTAAAATATACATACATATTTCATTAATGTATAGAATTACGCACAAGTGATTTGAAGCACTACTCATTATGCCTTTGTTAGACAAACTAAAACACAATCATAAGTAGGTGGTGATGAGAAAGTCATATGATGAAGAAATGCTCATGGCAAAATTTTCTCAGAAGTAATATATATGAGAAGAAATAAGAAATAGAAGAAATAATATATAGATCATATATATAGAACTACCAACGCCCATCATGGTAACACACATACAATTAAAGTGATGCATTAAACATTATTTATCAAAATTAGTAACAAATCTCTAACATACATCACTGATGAGAAAATCATGAAAAGTGTCATGCAGGGAATTCTCTGAATTGTTTTATTAACCATATATATTAAGCAAACCTACTGTTAACCATAGTATTTTTACAGTTTTTTAATTTTTTTACCATCGAAAATACGGAAACTACAGTGTTAAAAAAGACAAAATAACTTTTCTGAACATTCTGTTGCTCGCTTTCAGAAATAATGAACAAGTAAAAACACATCACATTTGATTTGGTTTCAGCAAACATACTGCAAACACATTGTTGGAATCAACAAAAATAAAATAAAATAAAATAAAATAAAATAAAATAAAATAAAATAAAATAAAATAAAATAAAATGAAAATAAAATAAAATAAAATAAATAAAATAAATAAAATAAAATAAAATAAAATAAAATAAAATAAAATAAAATAAAATAAACCATTCATTCATTCATTTTCTTTTTGGCTTAGTCCCTTTATTAATCTGCGGTCGCTACATCGGAATGAACCGCCAAACTTTCCAGCATATGTTTATGCAGCGGATGCCCTTCCAGCTGCAACCCATCGCTGGGAAACATCCATACACTCCCATTAACACACATACAGTACATTACGGACAATTTAGCTTACCCAATTCACCTACAGTGAACATGCAAACTCCACAAAGAAATGCCGACTGAACCAGCCGAGGCTCAAACTAGCAACCTTCTTGCTGTGAGGCGACATCGCTACACGCCGCCCCCATAAATTGAAACAAAATAAAATAAAATAATAGTTATATTTGTTTCTTTAATGTGTTCGAAATATTGATGGAACACACTGATTTCCATAAGCACCATGGAAAAGCATACCTATGACAAATTATGACTTAAAGCAAAATGTGCACATATGAAATATTGATTTGATTTAATCAATACAAAAAACTTGCTATAGGTTGAAAGAGCTGGTTCAGATGGCTGAATTTTATTCTCAAGCTTCACTGTGGAGACTGTGTAACTTTACCCTTCCAGCTTATGCCGTGGCCGCTAGGAAGGCTGTCTTTGTAGAAAGATCTCCAATGTTCACAAAACAGCATGGCTTGGACATGTAACATGCATGTAGACATTTCATTTAATTGTGGTGCTTAGGAATTGTTTCTTAAACATTAGATGTCTGAATTACTATATTTCAGCAATAGCTAAGTCAAACAACCAAACAATTCCAAACTGATAATCTACTTCATTCGGATTTACACTGAGGAAGAAACAACACTGGAACTTTCGTTTCTATTAAGACTCCAAAACTTAGTTGAGAGAACAGTCAAGGAAACCTCACTTGAACATCATAAGAATTTAATAATTTACACACTGTAAAAAATGATCTGTAAATAAGCTGCTGTCTGTGGGCAACGCAGTGGCGCAGTAGGTAGTGCTGTTGCCTTACAGCAAGAACGTCGCTGGGTCGCAGGTTCGAACCTCAGCTGGGCTGGGTCAGTTGGCGTTTCTGTGTGGAGTTTGCATGTTCTCCCTGCGTTCGCGTGGGTTTCCTCCGGGTGCTCCGGTTTCCCCCACATTCCAAAGACATGCAGTACAGGTGAATTGGGTAAGCTTAATTGTCCATAGTGTATGAGTGTGAATGTGTGTGTGGAAGTTCCCAGAGATGGGTTGCGGCTGGAAGGGCATCCGCTGTGTAAAATCGCGCTGGATAAGTTGGCGGTTCATTCCGCTGTGGCGACCCCGCAAGGGACAAAGCCGACAAGAAAATAAAATGAAA
>LR812536.1:45700034-45723904 GCA_903798195.1 Danio kyathit
ACTGAAGCAACATCTCAAGACATCAGCCAGGAAATTAAAACTTGTCCACAGTTACACCAATTCTGTCAGGGGGAATTGGCTAAAATTCTTTCAAACTATTGTGAGAAGCTTGTGGAAGGATACCCAAAACATTTGACCAAAGTTATAGTTTAAAAGCAAAGCTAAAGAAAAATACCAAGGAAATGTATGTAAACTTTTGACTGTCTAGAAATTAATAAAAAAATTCTCTAAAAAAAAATTCTCTCATTATTCTGCCATTTAGCAAATGTAAATGATTTAGGTAATCCTAACGGACCTAAATAGTAAACGTTTAGTATGATTTACCATCCGACATTTAAAAAAAAAATGGTTATGTTCCTTTTTTTAGAGTGTATGTAAACTTCTGGTTTCAACTGTATATACTTCCCTTGGGGAGTATAATTCAGAAATATGGCAGAAGTATGCTGTTGACATACAATTATACTTTTCTGTTAAGCCCAGGGACACTGCTGCAATAAAAAAAATTGTCCAACTTCATGTCCAGTATTGTACAATGGATGACTGCAAACTTTTAAAAGTTGAATAAAGATAAAACTGAAATTCTTATTGTGGGCATAAAACCTGAGTGAGAGAGGATTGAAAAAGAATTGTGTTTTTTAGGTTTACAATCTAAAAAGAATTAAAGAACCTGGGTGATCTAAATTTTAAACTCATATTAATTAAGTTACAAAAACATCATTATCATTTGAGAAAAATTGCCAGAATTTGTTCTTTCCTATCTTTAATGATGCTAAGAAATTGACACCTGACACCTTTTTACATTTCTCACTGTTTATCGAGATACAATCCAAGCCATTTGCTATACTCTTCTAGCGCTGGACTTTTAAAATTTCACTCTGTAAATGTGATGCGATCTGGCGGAACCTCTTTTAGTCACTATGCTCCAAAAATGTGGAATTGTCTCCCAAATTAAGTTAAAGAATCCCCCAGCATTCATGTTTTTAAAAAGCGTGTTAAGACGCACCTTTTTAAAATTGCATATGATCAAAAAAATATGTGATGTGTACGCATTTTATTTTCAGAATTATTAGCCACCCTGAATTATTAACCCCCTGTTTATTTTTTCCCCAATTTCTGTGTGAAGATTTTTTCAACACATTTCTAAACATAATAGTTTTAAAAACTCATTTCTAATAACTGATTTATTTTATCTTTGCTATGATGACAGTAAATAAGATTTTACTAGATATTTTTCAAGACACTTCTATACAGCTTAAAGTGTCATTTAAAGGCTTAACTATTGTAGGTTAATTAGGTTAACTAAGCAGGTTAGGGTAATTAGGCAAGTTATTGTATAACGATGGTTTGTTCTGTAGACTATCGAAAAAAAATATAGCTTAAACGGGCTAATAATTTTGAACTTAAAATTATTTAAAAAAAAAAATAAAAACTGCTTTTATTCTAGCCAAAATAAAACAAATAAGACTTTCTCCAGAAGAAAAAATATTATCAGACATACTGTGAAAATTTCCTTGCTCTGTTAAACATCATTTGGGAAATATTTAAAAAAGAAAAAAAAATTCAAAGGTGGGCTAATAATTCTGACTTCAACTGTATATTGTGTAGGTGTATTTATGCATGTACAGTGTGTGCATGTATATGCATATGTAAGGACAATTGTGTGTGTGATTTTGTAGATTTATATATATATATATATATATATATATATATATATATATATATATATATATATATATATATATATATATATATATATAATATATATATATATATATATATATATATATATATGTGTGTGTGTGTGTATGCTTCTATGAGTATATATTTGTTGTTTATTTTGCTTTATTTGGCTATACGTTTGTTTCTTTGGTTTATTTTACAATGCTTGTTTTGAGTTGCGCTTTGAGTTGCATGTAAGTAGGAAAAGTGCTATACAAATAAAATGTATTGGTATTATTATTATTATTATTATTATTATTAATATAAAGATAGCAATATCTATATCAACATCTACATCAATGGACAGCATTGTTCTGTTTAATCGATGTTGCAGTTTTGTTGCATGCCATTTTAGCTAGTAAAAAACAACAGCTCTGAAACTGATTCTAACTTGATTCTAATCTTGTTGGCCCCTATACTTTTAAAAAAAATTTAGAACTATATCTTTATGATTATGGTTATCATACTTTATAAATAAACTCTCTGGGGTTAGTGTCCTTGTATTCACTTGCTATTTGTTTCTGACAACAGTAAAAAACATTCACTCTCCAAACCTTCACGTAGTTCCAAACCTTCATGAGACTGCTGAAAATCTGTAACCATTGACTTCCATAGTACACTGTAAAAATGCTGGGTTCCACTAAATGTCTTCATGTTGTCCCAACACAAAACGATTAAGTTAACTTAATTGTTTTTGCAAATTTAAGTGAATTGAACATAAAACAATTAAGTTGTCCCCCCAAAAAACCTTAAGAATTGTGTTGTTTCAACTTATTTTAAATAAGTAGTTTAAACAAGCAGCAAAAGTCCTTTTAATACTATTGAAGTCAATGGTTACAGGTCTCCAGCTCTCTTTATATTGTCTTCTTTTGTGTTTAACAGAAGAAATAAATTCATAAAAGTTTGAAACAAGTAAAGGGTGAGTAAATAATGACAGGATTTTCGTTTTTGGGTGAACTATCCCTTTAAATTAATGTGTAATCTTTGCTTGTGCGGATAAGAGTAAGATCATTTGAAACTAAAGAGTCTACTTTTAATGTCTGCTGCAGTCCAGTTTATAACCAGTTTTCATCAAAATGCCACTGATTTCTTGTACATTTTATGAACTACAATGGAAAATATTATAAATATGATGTGTATTAGGAACATAATATGACTGTTCACATTGTACACTATAAAAAATGCTGAGTTCCACACAATTCTTTCATTACTCCGATTCAGTTAAATAAATATGTTTACGAAATTAAGTGGGTTGAAGATCAAGAATAAGTAGTCAAGTAGACAAATAATAAACAAGCAACAAAAATATTTTTTTTGAGTGTAGCCAGCATGATGTTAAAGTTTTGTTATGCTGTTTTATTTTGCTTCAAATAATATATACAAATTTACTATAAATAAAAAATAACCTACATACTGCTTATTGTAATAGTCAGTGCTTAATATAGTGGCATAATAATATATTAGTCATTATTTAAAAGAATCTCCAAAAAACCTTATCAATCGACAGGCCCCCCTCCAAAAAACTGGTACAGTCTTAAACGTAACATGATTTAATCACAATATATATGAATACATCATTTACCAACAGAAAAGTGCTGGGTTTGAAGGTGATCTCTGTGTATTTCGTGCATCACTACACTATTGACAAGAGAAAATGGATCGTTTTGCTCTCAAAGTTTCACTCCAAGACACAAAGAAACATCTTCTCTCAAGTGCATTAGCTAATGAATATTTGATTTTACTTCACAAATATTTCAAAAGAAGCGCATTGAGCGAGTTCTCCTCCTCCAGAAGCTGCCAGACAGGATGATGTGCTGTTTGAGTTTTAAGGTTTCCAGATACAGTACAAACACACAACACCCACACACACAGTCAAACAAATATTAGCTACTTTAGCAAACGTATTCAAATAAGTTAACCTGGTTAATGCTGAAGCGTTGTTTTTTTGAAGGCATCTAAACCCGGACTGCCATTTACATGCAATAAAAATGCCAAATGTTAAATTTATGGAATTATAGAATACATTACCTGCATGGATTACGAAAGCGGCTTCCTTGGATTGTTTTAAGAAACTCTATAAGACTCATCTTCTTACTAAAGCAATTAATTATGATTTATCACTTTTTTTTTAATGCAGTAATTAATTGTGCTTATTTATTGTTTTAATTGATTATTGTGGTGTAACTTTTGGCTTATTACTTTTATTAAATGTAAATGTATAATGCTGGTTGCATTTTTTCATACATGTTGTAGTGAATTAATAAAAGCGAATCATAAATAAAATGTATTATTATGATTATGATGATGATGATGATGTTGATGTTGATAATGATGATGATTATTATTATTATTATTTTATTATTATTATTATTATTATTATTATTATTATTATTAGTAGTAGTAGTAGTAGTAGTAGTAGTAGTAGTAGTAGTAGTAGTAGTATTCATTCATTCGTTAAATCATTTTCCTTCTGCTAAGTCCCATATATATATATATATATATATATATCGGGGGTCGCCACAGCGGAATGAACCGCCAACTAATCCGATATTCCACATTCGCACTATATTGCATTTGGAAGTCATTGCATTTGAGAACAGAGATGAGGTTCTCAAGGTAAATGCGTACCTTGGCTCTAGTGGTCAAACAATAAAAAAGTAAGGTCAAGAATTTTGATGTTATTCTCGAGTCAGATATTATTTTTAGTACTCATGTCAAAGCAGTAACCAAATCAGCATACTATAATCTCAAAACTTTGCAAAAATTAGATGCTTTGTTTCCAGTAAGGACTTAGAGAAACTTGTTCATGCTTTTATCAGCAGCAGGGTGGATTACTGTAATGGACTCTTCATGGCCTTCCCAAAAAGACAGTCAGACAGTTACAGCTCATCCAGAACACTGCTGCCAGGATTCTGACCAGAACGAGAAAATCAGGGCACATCACACCTGTCCTCAGGTCTCTACACTGGCTCCCAGTTACATTCAGAATAGATTTTAATGTATTATTACTTGTCTAAAAATCACTAAATGGCCTAGGACCTCAATACATTACAGATATGCTCACTAAATACAAACCTAACAGATCACTCAGATCTTTAGGATGAAATAAACTAAAAATCCCAAGAGTTCAGTCAAAGCAGGGTGAATCCGCCTTTAACAACTATGCCCCCTGCTGCTGGAATCAGCTTCCAGAAATGATCAGAAGTGCTCCAACATTAGGTACGTTCAAATCTGACCTTAAAACACATCTGTTTAGCTGTGCCTTTACTGAATGAGCACTGTGCTACGTCCGACAGATTGCACTATTATGTCTTTATTTTCTTTTTCATTCTTTTAAAACCTGTTTTAACACATTTTAATCTGTTTTTATATTATTATAATTTTTTTATATACTTATCTCTTTAATTCTGTTTATGTAAAGCACTTTGATTAACCATTGTGTATGAAATGTGCTATATAAATAAACTTGCCTTGCCATATTTTCTTAAAGTCAGGTCTCTAAAAACAAGGATATGGATTTCAATGATATCCATGGTGTACTCAAATAAAATGAAGAGCACTAAGGGCTGCACATACTTGTTTGTCTTCTGGATTTGCCCTTTTTTTCTCTCACACATCCAGCTGTTTTAATCAGCAATAAGCTCAGAAACAAGTTTGCATTCGCAGCCAGCGCTGCTCTCATATTGACCTGTGCACTGTTGTTTTACCATTAGCTCACATTTTACACTGAAGAGACCCCTTCATTCGAGTTCAGAAAAATGAACAACTCGGAGATGTGCCCCATGACCCCCCGCTGGAGCATTAAGCAAACACACACTGCTCTGTTCTGATTAATAAAGGTCAATTAGCAATTTCACTTTCCAAATTTAATCAGCCCCCTGAGCATGCACTCACCACACTCTCTCTCTCTCATTCTGTCGCATTCCTTCCTGTGGAGATTCATACTGTCACGCTAAACGGAGAATAAACCTTTAAAACATGAAGCAGTAAACACACACACATACGCACAGAGAGAATCAAACACACACAGGCCATAGTGGCCCTCTGACAGCCGTTGTCCCTCATTAATCAGGAAGTGTCTGCTGCGTGCTGAATTCTTCCACGGGCTTTCAACTCCAGCGCTAATTGCAATTAATCACCAGGAGAAGCAGATGCTTGCTATAAAGACTGCTGGGAGGAGTGTATGTGTGCACGTGCGTGCGGGATGAAGCCGTCACAAGTGCTGCTGGGCATCTGTGGCCTGAAGGTGGTCGCTTTGACCTTCTCATCAGGAGCATCACAACAAACATTTTTTTTTTTTGGTGTTTAAAAGACGTCTAATAGACATCTAAACTAAGAGGTAAACCAAGCTATTTGAGCTGTCAGTGCAAAAATACTGTAATGGACATCTATGAATGACCCAAAAATAGACTAGTTATCAAATAGGCAGGAATGACTACACATGTGAAGTCTTTCTATTTAATGACTAGTTTAGTTTTGGGCTATTCTTAGACATCTATTAGATTTGAACTGAAAGCCCCAATTTAGTGTCAATTAACCAAGACCTCTATGTTTAGACGTCTTTTACACTGCAAAAAAAACTTAGGGCTCTATTTTAATGATCTAGGTGTGGAAAAACTGAAAGCTTCACTAGCAAAAAAAACAGTTAAACAGACCATCTGCAGCGCAATGATAAAGAACAAGCCTCTTCCATTCGGCCTCTTTACTTTCTCTTTACTTTACTTTTACTCTTTACTTTACTCCTTTACTTTCATGGATAAGGAAACGGTGTTGTACGCACTCCACCGAAGACATCCATTAGCCTACATATTTAATTTTGTTTATTAAGCACAAAGATTTGTTTCAAAACTATTTGTAAATTCAGTTCTAATTTCCAGCAAATAAATAAATGAGCAATAATAATGAAATGTGGTCAAAAAACTGAGTTATATCCAAACGCACGTCCTATGCTCCATATGGTCCAAAACCCAACAGAATGATAAATCTAAGTTCTTCAAATTAGCAACGTTCCAACCATGCGCCTTAACCCACCTACTTTCTAGTCCGACACACCTATGAGTCCACAAAGCAGTGCAAATGGATTTACTATTTAAACAATGTGGCGCAAAACAGGAAATTAGTGTTGCGTTGGTCTGAAAATAGCAACAAATTGCACCAAAAAATGTCTTGAGCCTTATTTAGTCAGGTGTATAATAGGGGCCTTTGAGATTTTGTCTTGTTTCTAGTTCAAATATCTAAAAATTCTTAAAACAAGAAGCATTTTCTAGATAAGCAGAACATGTTTTCTTGTTTTCAGAAATAAATAAGTCGCAATTAAGTGATTTTTACGTTAAAACATGCAAAATTATCTGCCAATTTGATAGGTTAATTTTTTTTTTTTTAAAGCGAAAAACTAGATTATTTTGCTTACCACATTGGCATATTATTTAGCTTGTTTTAAGGAAAAACTCACTTCATTTTGACCAATTATTTCTAAAAAAAAACAAGACAATTTTTTTGCTTGTCTGGATAATGCTACTTGATTTAAGACTTTTTAGATATTTGGACAAGCATTGAGATAAAAACTCATTTTTTTGCAGTATAGACATCTATTATACAGACAATTGCTTGGCCCTATCTATCAGATAAACAGTACAGTACTTTGTAATAGTGCTAAGCCACTAGTACTTTTACTAAAACTGGTTATATATTATATATTTCAAAATGTTGTGCTTCATTTCCCACATCACAAACTGTTCATTAATGTGTCTTTTTTAAAGTAGCACCTTGCCTAATACAAGCATTAATAAAATACCTTACACGTAGCTTAAGTTATAAGGCATATAACTTATAACTTACCACATGTTATATCTTATACCGCAACAGACTTTAAAAGTAGACTCTTTATAGTTTTAAATGATGTCTTACTCTAATCTGTACAAGCAAAAATACTTTTACAAACTCACTTTAGTATTGACTTGCCGAATGTTATTCCTGTTTCATTTTATGTTGCTTTATCTCTTTGCGGGTGTTCACACTTGGCAGGTTTAGCTTGATTAACACAAAACAAACTGATGACTGTTTTCTTGCATCAGATATTCATTTGTTTGCAATGGATGAATTCCTGTTTTGACTCTTTTATGCATTTTCCAACCAAGCAAATTTGTCATCTAATAGTCTGTCAGTGAAAATCTTTAGGTGTCTAACAATTGTTAAAAAATAGACTAGTCATCAAATAGACATTAGACAAACTTCACATGTGAAGTCATTCATTTGTCTATTTTCGGACTATTGCTACATATATTTTCACTGATAGCCCAAACTTAGCCCTGTTTTAATCAAGACATATATTTTTGGATGTCTATTAGATGTCTTTTAAGCACATAAAACTGCTTGCCAGGTTTCTAAGCTCTTCAAATGATAAAATACCATCACATGTACGTGAACACAATGATCTCTTGCTTAATATAAATAATAAATTAAAAAAAAAATTATAAATAATTAATTTTTGTATTTTTTGATTGTGTCTTAAAACTGACACCATAAACATTAAACAAACCAAGAGCCGATGTATAATTTCCTTTTTTTTGTCTGCACCAAATAAACCAAGACAACTGAACAACATGTCTGAACACAATACTGTTTTTCTCTCATCTGAACTTATGTCTCATAGTTTTCCTAACCTCTTTCTTCTTTATACTCTGTTTTGACATATGGTATTACAGCTCATGACAGCCATTTAGCACAGCTACTTGTTCACTCGGTCATATTCCTGATGATGAACACAAACGAGTGAAAAGAAACACCTTGACACACTTTCATAAACAAGAACTGTAGCTTCAGGACAAATAAAATATATATATAAAAAAATACTAAAAAAGAAAACACATGCCACATCAGTATTACTTTGTATAATTACGCAACTATTGTAGTATTCATTAATAGTTATAATTATTTTTTGCTAAATTTGCTAAACTTAAAAACTCAGTTAAAGTTTACACAACTGAATAAGAATAGACATATAGTTTTATACGTTTTATATATTTAGTAACAAAAATTACTTTAGTTTTATGGTTTTAGTTTTAGTTAACTATGATAATTCTAGTGTGCGTGTGTGTGTGTGTGTGTGCTCATGCCTGTTGCATGAATGTTTGATGGGAAGTTGGTGGAGAGAGAGTGACACACCCTCTCGTCTCACTTCTCGTCTCTCCTTCTGTTCTCTCTCAGTTATTCATGACTTCTATTCGCTTTCTCAGTATTCTTACCATCTTTCAGTCTGACAGTGGAAGTTTCACTGCCTCAGACACCAGATCAGCCAGACAGGTTTCCGTGTCTCGTCTGCGTAAGGTGATGGGGAGAAGTTTTTAGCTCCAAGTAATTAGTAGTATTTAGATCATGATTGCTACAGCTCATGCTTAAAGTGATAGTTCACCAAAAAATTATTACCTCATCATTTACCCTACTTCATGTGGTTTTAAAGGGCACCTATTTTACCCCTTTTTTAAAGGTGCAGTATGTAAGTTTGACACCCAGTGGTTGAACTAGGTATTGCACTCCTGGATCATAATAAAAGTACGCTAGGATGCCAGATTGTGTACAGGAGTGAGTGATTTAAACTGTGTTCTAAATAAAAGCAACGACACGCGATAGAGGGAATATTTTCCATATTTAACGGAGTTTTTGTCCTAACCAACACCTCGAATTGATATATTAGAAATGGCTTCTATTTCTCACAGCTGAACAACAAAAACCTATGACAGCTAGATCACCTCAGGTAAGCCTTGTGTGCTTTATTCTGTGCTAAATGCTAACAATGCGAGTTTGAATGCATTTACATGGCATTTGTTGCCATATACTGAAAGCAGAAAGTTCACCTCAGATCTTGAAAATACAATAAACCGTCTGAAATTGAACTTTAGAACTAAACACATATGAGTGATTCAGCATCTACATTGATGTTAAAGTGGGGTTAACATGTATTAAATAGATTCTAAACCTTACCGTTTCGTGAGCGAGTGCATATTCTGTGCTTCTGAAAGGCTGTATTTACATTTCTGCCGTGTCTCGTCTGGTGCAAACAGCCAAATAGCTGATCACTGCCTCTCTCGTCACAGCGTGTTGTTAGGACACGCGGTTACAATGTAACCTGCTCACCTAATGTTTACGTTCGTAATATTTATGTAATTTGCTAATTAATAACCTCATGTGGAACTGCATCTGTCTCCCATACTGTTCCTTTTGGTCACGGACGCATGCTTTCAAGAGTCTTACTGAATGAATGAATGAATGAAATACACTGTTTTCCAACAAGGCAACCCAGGGTGCTGACATATAATTGGCTAAACTGGCATCGTGCATATGAAATTTATCTAAACAAAGACAGCGTTCCGGCACGGAAAACCCATTTTCAAAGCAGAATATCTGACTTCAGCATTGTTTTTCAGTTAAACAAGTATGTTCACTTGGGATGTTTCTTAAATATCTGCACACATATTATGGTATTTTTATGCTTTAGAAGAGTCAAAAACTTACATACAGCACCTTTAAGATGTAATATTAATATTATGTGTGCACAGCTCGTTGTTTTAGGGGCGTGTTGCTTCACATGAAAATTAGTTTCGACTTCCCGCCCAACTTAACAAGGGGGCAGAGCCAAGAGCTCCCCTGCTTTGTGTATGGCAACAGACAGGCAGACAGAGAGAAGCAACATGAGTGAGAGGACCAGCATTCAGCGTACATGTACGACTCGGACACAGACCAAGCAGAGACTATAAAATATTTTGTGTCTTTGTATAGATTTACAGCCAACTGTGTGCTAGTTTAAAGCTTCGAGCTTTGACTGAAGGGCATCACACACCGGATGCGTCACTCAGCGCCGCGACACGGCGCGCACATGACAATTGAAAGTATCGCACACCAGATGCGCACATTCGCATGATATTTAAAATAAAACTATTCAGATGGCGCTCTGTGCTGCGGCAGAAATATGAACAGTGTCCTGAGTCATGGCTGGGCACCACGGACAGCCACCGACTTGTGGCGCCGGTGTGTGTACCCTGATAGAAACCTATGTTTAGAATTCAGAAATGCATGCCGCTGCGTGGCGTGATGCTGTGCGTCGCGAACGGTGCTTCTGGTGTACGACCAGCTTGAGGCTATAACTAAAGGGCGTCATACACCGAGCCACGACACGGCACACCAGACGCGCACATTCACATGTCAGTTAAAATGAAACTATTCAGAAACTATTTTGAAATGCATGGCGCTGAGCGTCGTTAGTTCGTTATTTCCAATGGAGGGGCGCGCACGTGAGGCAACGCGCTCGCATTTTCCAGCTGCACCTAGTTAAGATGACAGGGAGCTTCTGTGACTGCGGGAAATACAAACAGCTGAAGTTTAAGGAAGACGCAATGAAAAGTACACATGTATGCAAACCCACCTAAAGTTACAAACACTGGCGCCGAGGAAAGCGTTAACTCAAGAATGTTGATCTTGAGTTGACCCCAAAGAGTCTTGCATCTAAAAATAGAGCAAGGGTGTTTCTTTGGTGACATCGCTTTGACTCACACGCTGAAAATGGCGGACGTGAAACAACAAACTAAGGATATGGTAATGCGCACCGGTCAATCAATATTGGTGGGTGGGGGGACCGCACTCCTATGTCAAGTTGCGGTCGATCTTAAAACCGCTCCTATTGGTCCACCATTTTTATGTTGTTAAATTGAAAAAAAGGACTGGGCATGTTTATATCACCCCAATATGACGGTCTATACCAGGGGTGGGCAAACTCGCTCCTGGAGGGCCGGTTTCCTGCAAAGTTTAGCTCCAACTCTAATCAAACACACCTGAACATGCTAATCAGTGTCTCAAAGATCACTGATTATCTAAAAGCAGGTGAGTTTAATCAGAGTTGGAGCTAAACTGTGCAGGACACCGGCCCTCCAGGACCGAGTTTGCCCATCACTGGTCAATACACTATACCTACACATATGTCTGTGCAAACAACTTAAAAAGTAGATTTTTTACCATAGGTGCCCTTTAAACCTGTATGAGTTTCTTACATTTTGAAAAATGTTGGTGGCTGGGACCCATCGACTTACCTAGTACAGTAGGAAAAAGAAGTCTTAGCAACCAGCATTTTCCAATATATCTCCTTATGTGTTCTACAGAACAAAACAACTCAAATAGGTTTTGAACAAGTGAAGGATGAGTAAACAATGACAGATTTTTCCTTTGTGGTTGAACTATCCCATTAAGACCAATTTATATACTTCAGCGTGGAGGTAAATGCTGTGGAATATGTCATAGGCTGTGAACCTAAACAAAGCCATTGTGAACATTTATACTTCTGCATTCAGTCAGTGTTGCTCTGCAATTACACTGCCGAAACAATAATGCTGTGGGGTTTCTTTTTTCAACTCGAAATCCATTGATAAATCCCATATGAGAGATGGGAAAGAACTGTCTTTATGCCGGTAATACCATACTGTATTGCTGAGCCAAAGTAAAAGTAAAGAGACAACCATTCACACATAATTGAAAACCACTTCACATACTTTGTACAGCGACAGAAACATGCAAACTGTATACTGTAAGCAGTCACATTAGCATTTAAGTGTGAACTTTCTAACTTTCTTTCTCTTTATTTTTGTTGCACTTTCACACAACTAACAATTGATCCAAAGTGCTGTTCAATCAGGTAAAAACCATAAGGTATAAGAGTCAAAGTAACAATTACTGACGTGACAATAGTTCATAAAAATAAAATAAAAATAAAAAGCACAAGGCAGACAACAAACAAGACAAAACAGGTAACAGACTAGGGCTTGGAAAATGGAGTTGTAAGTAAATGATTTTTAGCAAGAAATGTAAACAGAGGTACACAAAAAATACTTTTGCTGCTTGTTTAAGTGACGTTTATTTATAAACTAATTTCGAGAGGATCACATGCTTATGATTGCTTCCGGCTGGTCCTGCATTATCCAATTAATGATTCACCAATCACACGATTCCTAAGCCACTATAAATACCCTAAGTTCCATATAACAGCCATCTTCCCCCCCTTCCACCCCTACTTTTCCTCCTTTCCTAGATGGGTGGCACGGTGGCCCAGTGATTAGCACTGTTGCCTCACAGCAAGAACGTCACTGGTTCTAGTCCTTACCAAGCCAGCCATTGTTTCTGTGTGGAGTTTGCATTTTCTCCCCATGCTCACGTGGTTACACGTTCCTCCCACCGTCCAAAAATATGCAACTTAAGTTAATTGACTAATCCAAATCGGCACCATAGACATGCACTTAGTAAGTAGTTATCTCTTAAGAGCAATCATCATTAGCTACTACTACAGAAGGGGAGTTCTCAAGATCTACCTGAGCTCAAACTCCCCTCTCACCTTGCAAACGGGAGGTAGCCCCAGGCTCGAGGATCTTATGAGCTCAGGGCTCTCTCCCGGGACAGCATGCCAAACAAGCTTTATAATCAATCATCAGCTAAGTGTGAACTCTTGAAACTACCTTAAAATAACCTGAAGGAACACAATCTTAAGTTTTTTGTGGGACAATTGAATTGTTTTATGTTCATTCCACTTAAATTTGTAAAGACGATTAAGTTAACAGTCAATTTGTTTTGGCACAACATAAAGGAATTGTGTGAAACCATGCAGGGTTCCACACAATTCATTCCTGTTGTCTCAACACAAATCAATTAAGTTAAGTTAAACACTTGTGTATGTGGATTTTGAACATAAAAAAATCAAGGTGTCTCAATGAAATCTCAAGAATGGTGTTGTTACAGCTCATTTTAAATAAGTAGTTTGAACAAGTAAAAATATATACTGTGCAGTTCTGATAGATGTTAGCAGTTTGTTAGGCCCGCAACAACGACAACAATCACCTTTGCCACGCAATCTTGATCGACGAACTAGAAGAAGACCCAGGTCACTGGATCTTAGAGATCTAATTAACTACAGTTAGTGTAAAAACTTTGTCTGAAGTGAAGAGGGAATATTTCTTTCTTAAGCCTTTATGTAAACAGGACACATTATGTATTTGTCCAAGCAATGTCTCTGAGACTGCAAATAAAGATATTAACTCCAGGTTTTGTTAATAATCCTGGGAAAATCTTGAGCAGTGTGAAGTGTAAAGCAAGATAACCCAGGTTTATAACCAAGGTTGTGTATTTCAAGTGTGGAAAGCCCTTATGCTACTGTATGTACATTAGATGACCAAAATTTACTGTACATAATCTAGTACCTTAAATGCATTCTGCTGTCTAAATAATATTTTTAGCAATTTTTTTGTAATGTGTTTTGGGTATGGTACACATATTTTGCTGTGATTTAAATTTAGCAATTTGTATAAAGTAACTGTTAAAAAACATTGATACGCATGTTCATATTAACACAAATCAATATGAAATTATTCATTTTATTCTAGTAATACTTTTAGTTTATGCACTATATGTACATCTCTGAATTCATCATATTGAATGACATCACATTGTGATGCCTCTCCATGAACAAATTCAGAACTTTGAGTATACAATTAAGTACATTTTGGGGGAGAAATAAACTGAAAACTGAAAACAAATAGGTTTTACAAACAGAGAATGACATAGCCATTTGTTTTACAATCAGTTCTGTGATGAATGCGTTTTTAGACATTCCCCAATAACGCAAGTATTATGTTTCAGAGATGAGCACTTTTGCACCTGCTGACATGATCTCTAGTGCCCTTTGACCACGGAAGACTGCACAGGTCAGAGGTCAAGACAAAATGACCCTCAGTGGCCTGCTGCTGTTTAGGTCTGAGGTCGGGCTTAGGTCTGAGGTCAGTTCTCAGAACAGATTGTAAAATTTAAAGTTTGAAGACTTTACTTCTAGTTTTCAGCTAATCTTGCGTACTCTTTAGTTGATATTGCTGTCATGTGTAGATCAGGGGTCCACCCATAGCTCTGGGTCCCATGAATAAGTCCTAATTTTTAACCCTATAGCAATGCATTGGTAAATGCTGTGCTAGATGTCAGCTTAAAATCCATAAACACAGTTTTAGCAAGAACACCCACCTCACGTCTTTGTGTTGTTTTGCAAAGCATTGCCACTTTCCTTTTCACTTCTAGTTATTGTTTTTCTGGTGTAATCTCAACTATAGAACTACCAGAACTCTATAAATACTAGAATGGACATACAAGTCATTCTGACTCTTCATATAAGACTGTGCTGTATTTAATTTTTGACATGTAATATTTATATTAGAAGCATTTAGAATTACATTTTGAATAAATATCATCATATTTTTATCTCCGACACAGTAGCTCAGTGGTTAGCACTGCTGCCTCACAGCAAGTAGGTCGCTGGTTCGAGTCCGTTGGGTCAGTTGGCATTTCTGTATGGAGTTTGCATGTTCTCCTCGTGTTTGCGTGGGTTTCCTCCGGGTGCTCTGATTTGCCCCACAGTGTGCTATATGTGCGCTACATGCGCTATAGGTGAATCGTGTAAACAAAATTAGGCGTAGTGTATGTGTGTGAATGAGTGTGTATGGATGTTTCCCAGTACTGGGTTGCAGCTGAAAGGGCATTCGCTGTGTAAAACATGCTGGATAAGTTGGCGGTTCATTCCACTGTGGCGACCCCTGATGAATAAATGGACTAAGCCGAAGAAAAAAAATGACTGTCTTGTTAGTTGTAGTGCACTTCGGTAGCCACCGGCCTCACAAAAATACAACAGGCATGTTTTAAAATCCTTTACAGTTGTTAAAAAGAGAGGAGAAAACACATGTAGTCACTAAGAGGCTGTGATGGCTGCCAATCAAAATGTTGAACTGCTGACTCCCTGTGTTTCCTATATCAGAAAACAAAGATTCGGCCATGTTCCGCATAATTCGGGCTAGAACTGTTTTAAAAATAGTTACCTGCATGATGTCTGCTGCCTTTGATTGCATTGAGTGATGAATTTAAATGAGATGTAAAATAAAGACATGTTGGGTTGCATTGTGAAATGGTGTTAACTGGAAGGGTGTAAAGAACAGGAAAGAATTCTTACAAACTGAAAGGCAGAGTGCAACATTTTTTTAAGTTATACATTCAGTTTCAGGTTCTATATAGTCCCACATAAACTTACCAAATAAGGGGTCAACCTACACTTAACAAATAATGTTTGCTGCTTGTTCAAACTACTTATTTAAAATGAGCTGAAACAACACAATTATTTTCTTTTTGTTTTGAGTTTTTTGGGGGGCCACTTAATTCTACTATGTTCAATCCACTTAATATTGTAAAAACTAAGTTAACTTCCTTCAGAAATTGATTGCATAGAACCCATCATTTTTTACAGGAGCTATCAGGTGAAGAATCAACTAAAATTATTGCACATGTTTTTAATGCTTTTTTTAAACTGGCCTTTATTATACAAAGCAAGTGCACACTAGCGCACTGGAGTAAGTATGTGATAAATGCACTTGACATCAATAAGACACACGAGCTCATCGCATCATTGAAACAAAGCCAGCAACCCTAGTCTTTATCTGGCATTGTGTGTGTGTGTGTGTATGTATGTGTGTGTGTGTGTGTGTGTGTGTGTGTGTGTGTGTGTGTGTGTGTGTGTGTGTGTGTGTGTGTGTGTGTGTGTGTGTGTGTGTATGTGTGTGTGTGTGTGTGTGGTGTGTGTGTGTGTGTGTGTGTGTGTGTGTGGTGTGTGTGTGTGTGTGTGTGTGTGTGTGTGTGTGTGGATACTGACCATGTATGATGCGATCCATAAAACTCTCTAAACCTTACTGTCTTAGCACAACAATATAAAAAAAATGAGGGGGGGGGGGGGGGGGGATTAACAACTAACATTATGGTTTGATGTGTCAGGCAGAGATGAAGTTTTAAAGTAAATAAGCAGGAAAAGCCCTTGACAGGCTGCCTGCTCCACAGCTGTGAGCTTCATCTTTTATTCATGTGCGGGAGGTAAAGTGTGCCACTTCTGAAACCAACCACTTAACCCGTTAAGAGCACAACTTTGAACTGGTTGATAAATTATTAACATTAGCGTTTATTAGGCTGGCACACAGAATGCATGGCAAATATCTGAAAACAAAGAAGAGACAGATGAATATGGCGCTCTGAAAAATGAAAACACAGGAAACAGGCTGTGATGCCTTTATAGAGTGATTATTACCGCACCATAGAAACAATTTGCTTTAGGAGGTCAAATATCACTATGTGTGCTTAGCACAACACCATATCAGTTCATTCAACTGTATTCATGAGGCACTTTCACAATACCACTCATTTATAAGATTTTTCTTTTTTAATTTCCACATATCATATTTTACTGTAAAACAACCAACAACCAACATTAAAGCAGCTTTTTTTTATTAGTACCTAATTATAGTGGTGTAAAGTAACTAATTACAAATACTCAAATTACTGTTGTTGAGTATTTTTTCCTCAGGAAGTGTAACTTACTAAGTAGTTTTAAAAATGTGTACTTTTACTTTCCCTTGTGTACATTTGTAGTGCTGTATCTGTACTTTCACTCCACTTTCAAGTGTCCAAGAAGATGTCCAAAATCTTTATACGCATTGACCCAGAGACCGTGTAGATGCATGTTACTGATGAGAAGATGACGGATACCTACTGTATGATGACCAAAATGGACTTAAACACCCAGCAGGCACAAGATGTCAACATGACGTCAGATTGATGTTGTGCCCTAACGTCATAGGAATGTTGCTTTTTGTTTGGAAATGAAAATCGGCTTGAAGTCAGAACTCAACATCAGGCCAATGTCAGTCTAATGTCTAATGTCGTTGTGTGGACGTTACCACTTTCCAACACAACCTAAAATCAACCAAATATTAGCGTCATTTGACATCATTATTGGACATCAAAATAACGTTGTCCTTAGATGCTGGCTAGACGTCGAATTTTGGTCACCTGACATCACAACCTAAATCTAACTTAATATTAATATCTTATGATGTAATGTGCCTGCTGGGCAATAACTAGATGCACAACAGAAGGTTAAGTTTACACACATGCACAAATTACAGGTAAACGCATCAGCTTTTAACAGCGTAATACTCACTATTTTAGGATACTTTTGAAATGTCTACTTTTTTACTCATACTTTCAGTAATATTTACCACATATACTTTTACTCTACTTGCACTACATTTTTAGGCAAGTAATGGTACTTTTACTTGAGTATGATTTTTCAGTACTCTTTCCACCACTGCCTAATTGTGGCCTCCACATGACAAAAGAGAGGTTAAAAACAGGAATGTTTTAAGATATCAGTCAGAAAAATCTGACTAGTAGTTAAAGCAAGTGATAAAATTTTGATGAAATTCCTTTTTTTAACTCCTAAACAATAATAATCACAGAAAATTGTAAGCATTTATTTATTTATTTTTTTGCAAAAAACTAATAAAACATAATGAATAAATTAATGAATGGTTAGTTTATGCAGTTAGTTGGTTAGTATATATATATATATATATATATATATATATATATATATATATATATATATATATATATATATATACAGTTGAAGTCAGAATTATTAGCCCCCCTGAATTATTAGCACCCCTGTTTATTTTTTTCCCCAATTTCTGTTTAACAGAGAGAAGATTTTCTCAACACATTTCTAATCATAATAGTTTTAATAACTTATCTCTAATAATTGAATTATTTTATCTTTGTCATGATGACCGTAAATAATATTTTACTAGATATTTTTCAAGAAACTTCTATACAGCTTAAAGTGACATTTAAAGGCTTAACTAGGTTAATTAGGTTAACTAGGCAGGTTAGGGTAATTAGGCAAGTTATTGTATAATGATGGTTTGTTCTGTAGACTATCGAAAAAAAATAGCTTAAAGGGGCTAATAATTTTGTCCTTAAAATGGCTTTTAAAAAATTAAAAACTGCTTCCATTCTAGCCGAAATAAAACAAATACTTTCTCCAGAAGAAAAAAATATTATCAGACATACTGTGAAAATTTCCCCGCTCTGTTAAACATAATTTGGGAAATATTTAAAAAAGAAAAAAATCAAAAGAGGGCTAATAATTCTGACTTCAACTGTATATATATTCTCTGATGAGAAACACCCTAATCATAAAGAAAATAAATAATACATAAAACGTAAATTGAGTTTTCATTCATTGAGTTTAGGAAAAGAACTGAAGCTTATGTTTAAGAGTCAATGGTTCTAATTTACATTGCTAAAATGTAAGCCCTGTTGTGATTTCCACAGCTCTGTGTATTTCCTGTCAGTCATTTCTTCATAATGAGATCTGGACAGAAAATGTTTTGATCTCCATGGTGACAAGCCACATTAACCAGAGACAGAGCACAGGATGATGACACAATATTATCAAATCATCTGCTCTCATTCACTCTGCCCCCAGTATCTCTCTCTCACACACACAAACAGGTTGGTTCTGGTGATTTATAAGGTCTCTTCATAGGCGTAATAGTATTTTATACTGCACAAAACAAATTATATAGTCTTACCCTACCCCTAATCCCCCCCCCCCCTCTCAGGAAACATGCAGCAAACTGTGAATGCAAAATAAACCTAGTTAAGTATGATTTTAAACAGATTTACAAGACAAGTCCTCATAAACCACCTTAACATTAGTGTTATAATGTTAAGGTGGTTTATGAGGACATGTCTTGTAAATCTGTTTAAAATCATACCATGTCAATATTTAAAAGTATACAAATTTCATATTGAACAATACTTGGGGCGTTTTTTCCTCATTAAATATCTAAAAGAAAAACACCTACAAAAAGACAGAAATGATAAACACACAAACACACAAAAAAAACTGTGAAAATAAGAACAGTTTGTAGAACATTGCTTGTTTGGATGGCTGAGACTGTGCTGTTTTTTTAAAATAATTAGAGAATAACTTTGAGCTCATGTCTCATCACTTATTTCACCAACTCTTACAAATACACATACCTGCCAACACTCCCGTTTTTCCCGGGAGTCTCCCGTATTTCAGACCTGTCTCCCGTATTGTTCTGTCTCCCGGTAAACTCCCGGAATCCCCCCCGCCCCCCCGCTCCTCAGCATTTTGGTACAGTCCGGGCTGAAACCTGGTGCTTGTGCGCGTGCTCTTCCGATCGCGCGCCTCCATCTCCCCAAACCTCTCACCCCTCCCCGCTCCCCGCTCTTCAGTTCGCGCCAGTGTCAGACCCCCTAGCGACAAATTTTCAAAAAAGCGACAAGCGACAAATCTAGCGACTTTTTTGTGTGTTACTGGAGATTTTTATAGACTGTCGTTTGTCCATTACTGTTTCGTCCCTACTCTTCTCAACGAGCTGCGGGTGATGCCGCCGACCCCGCCCCCGCCTCAGAGCACTGACAGGCGGCCCAGTCCTCGTACAGCAGCCTCTCCCACCTGCAGCCTGACAGCAGATCACCCCTCTGCGTACCGACGGCAAATGATTTAGCAGCGGGAGTGTGAAGGTATTTCCCTTGTACAGTCAAACCAATCTGATTCTCCTTTATTTTAACAATTTAATTTGACCGTTTATTGTTCACAATCAGAGATGTTTTAAGTGAGAGTTTCAGAACTTGTCTGAGTATATTACGTCTGAGAGATTACTGCAAATTCCCTACTCATCTATAATGATTTACTGTATTCAAACACCAATAAATTTAGTTAAATTGACATGCTTACATAAAGCATAGTGCAAATATAAAAACCCCATTTATTTAACATTGGCTGTTAAACAAACAGAAACGGTAGAACGTGATGACGTCAGTAATATGCAAATTAGCGCATGACGTAACCCCCCCCCCCATCTCCCGGAATTTACGAACCAAATGTTGGCAGGTATGCAAATACACAAATCAGCTTCTTTGGATATTTACATTGCCGCCTAGCTAGGAGTAATAGTATACATGCATACATTAATAATTAATCCATCAAAACATTTCACCTTGCAGGAAAACCAAGCTCTATAATCAAAATATACACACATTTGTTTGTACATCTAAAGTAAAATTGTTTTTTAATGCTGACACAAACCCAAATATTATCCAATCTTTTGTGCAGAATGCTTAGGCCCTGTCTCAAATAGGACTGTGGTTTACGTTTTTTTGACATAATGCTGGTTTGCGGCACGGTGGCTCAGTGGTTAGCATTAGCTGTCGCCTCACAGGTAGAAGGTTGCTGGTTTGAGTCTCGGCTGGACCAGTTGGCATTTCTGTGTGGAGTTTGCATGTTCTCCCTGTGTTCACATGGGTTTCCTTCGGGTGCTCCGCTTTCCCCACAGTCCAAAGACATGCGCTATAGGTGAATTAAATAAACTAAATTATCTGTAGTGCATGTGAGTGTATGGGTGTTTCCCAGTACTGGGTTGCAACTGGAAGGGCATCCGCTGTGTAAAACATATGCTGGATATGTTAGTGGTTCATTCTGTGGGGACCCCTGATGAATAAAGCTCAAGGAAAATAAAGTAAATAATGCTGCTTTGACAGAAGTGGTACAGTACTGAGAACTCTCCTGAAACGGACTGTAGAATGACAAATGGGACACCCCACAGTCTTGTACATTTAATGGACATTATTATAATATTAATAACAATGTAATATTCATATCAGCTCTTATTTTTAAGTCTGTAAGTGCACATAAAATGTGCCATTTGGGACAAGGCCTTACTCTGAAGCAGATATCCTTTTACCATTTAATGATTAGAGGATATCTGTGTTCTAAAATGACAGCGTTCCTTCAGTGCCTTTTATCATACATCTTGCCTGTGTATATCATCAAAAAAATGCTTGAAATTATTTTAGATTTTCTTCAACATTATTGTTATTACAGTATATGTAGAGTGAGTGTTAATACTGAGACTTTTGTTTCCTATTGTTTCTTATTCTTTCTAAATGATAGGCGTGTTAAAATTAATGGTTTCTTTGGTGCACCGCGATGCAGATGCGGCCATTTCGGTATCGGTTCAGTAATAATCATAACCGGTTATTATACTGACGTCATTTATCTCACATGCGCTATGTCGCCGTAGCTTACTATGGCGAGGGAGGCGAGCGCGACTATTTACAACGCTCTAACTACGAAAAACTCTGAAACTGCACAATTTCACTGCGTGTGTGTTTGCTGAACACTGTTTCACTGACACTTACAGCAAAAGCCCCTATTTCACAGCGATTAAGAGAATGAAAGTAATCTCCATTTCTCTCTCTCTCTCACTGTGGCCCATGAGTGCATCTGTGTAGAGCGCCAGCGTGTAAGAGCCAATCGCAGCCCTTTCTGTTGAGCGCGTGACCAATCAAAAGGGTGTAAGAAAGAACTTGGTAGAAGAGGCTCAGAAAGCGAGCAGGATATTTGACCATTTTGAGGGATGTAAACAAAAACAATGGTCCTAACGTATTTCCTGTTTTACATTTTTAATTTCCATTGCTTCTGAGAATCCAAAAAGGTCCACATATTGATAAATAGTGTTATGACGGCTGATTTAAAATCAAGTTATGATTGAATTGCCTCTTGTTACAGTTAGGAAACATTCATGTTCATGGGCCAATGACATGACCACATTGTGTTGTTTAAAGGTACAGTTTATATATCTGACTGTTTGTATTAAAGGACAAAATTGTTTTAAGAATAGTATATAAATATATTTATACATTTTAATACAAGAGTTGTTGTGGTGTGGAGAAAATATTCTTTTGTGTATGGAAAGAATCGTCAATGCACCGTGATGCACCGAGATATCGAATTTAACCGAATCGATGGCATGATAATCGTAACCGAACCGAACCGTGAGACCAGTGTAGGTTCACACCTCTACTAAATGATATGGCTTCTGAAACAAATGTTTTCTATTAATAGATATGAATGCCAGTTTGTGTCTGTTTTCCCACCTTCATGTGAAGAGACATGATGTTGAAATTGGATGTTAATGTTGATTAAAGATTTTAACTGCACATTTTAAAAACTGCACAATTAGAAACCACAGTGATGTGCTAGGATAAACCATTAAAAAATACAACATTCTACAACAGTCAAATATCTCTTTTTTTTGGTTTGTTTGTTTTTCTGTTTTTGACATTGGTAAGCTGACGATAGTACTCTCATAACATCAGTGCCAAGCTGATGGAGCAAACCTCCATCGCACATTAACATACACTATCAGCTTTCACAAGAATTTGTGTGCGTTTAATATGCCCAAGCACTTCCTGCTTGTTTTTGTTTGAGACTGAAAGGCTGAGGGATTGGTAAGGTGCTGTATTTCACTAGGACTGTTTAAATAAAGAGAGCACTGTCACCTGTGTGTAAGTGATAGTCTTCACTCTGCCTCATTAGAGCTGTCTCACTTTCTGACATAAACACCACAGAGAGAGAGAGAGAGAGGGAACAAGACACACACACACAGAGCGTATCACTAAGAAGATCAATAGTTTAATCAATAATAAAGTGCTGAGATTAACAGCTTAACCAGGTTCAGACATCTGTTGTTATGGCATGTCTAGACATTTGTGGAGTAATGGAATAGATGAAATGCTGACGGGTGATTTTTAATGTAATATGATGTTAATATTTCATGCTATCACATTAGTCCTTTAGTGGGATAAAGGAAATGGTCTGTACTTCTGTAACAGCACTACCACAAATATTAGTTCAGGTATGCAGTTAATGTTTCTTGTAAACTAAAAATAAAAGATTATACATTCACTCTACTTTTTGTTTCATTTTTAAACATACACTCAAAAAATGATTTCAAAAATGGTTGGTGGTTAAAACTACTTATTTAAAACAACACAATTCATAGGACTTTTTTGGACAACTTAATTGTTTTATGTTCAATCCACTTAATTCCTTCATGTTTCCCCAACACAAATCGATTGTGTGAAACCCAGCATTTTTTACAGTGTACTATAAAGAAATGGTTAAATATTCTTGGATTATATTGACAAGCACACATGTTTGAACATTGTAAAAAAATATCTGCTAATTAACAGTTTCCATATTTTGGACAAGTGTTTCCCGTTTATTTAGGGTTGTGAATTTTATTATGGGTTGTTGATCTCTGCTTTGTTGACCTTTGATGTTTAAAATTCAACTATGCTGTTTAACAAAGTGACACTTATTGGCATTTTAGTAGCTTTAAAAAATATAATGTTTAAGTGGTGTTAGTGAGGCCAGCAGGGGG